>MIQA02001504.1:0-45928 GCA_001887855.2 Sclerospora graminicola | reverse complement strand
TTACGTGAATTTTCTTCACGTAATCGTCGGGACCTTTGTTGTAATTTTCAACAAAGGCGTTCCAACTTTGAGTAAGGGCGTCTTTATCGTCCCTATTCTTTCGCGACCCTTTCCGGTTCGTGTAATAACGAGCCTGATAGAAAAGGTCGATGAAGTACCGATGTCTATCGTCGGTACTGCGATCGAAATGATGATTGCGAAGGTCTTCGCAATCATCAAGCGCGTTAATGTCAAATAACGGATATTGACAATCGCGCTTGGTGTGCCCACCACTTCCGGGCGCAAGCGTCCATGCTGGGGTCCAAAACCCCACTTTGTACGGAACATGGCGTTCCGTACGACATGGTGATTCAGAAGCAGCGTAAGCCGCTTCTGCGCGTTGTTTCTTGGCAGGTGGAGCACCACCTGTCACCTCAAAGTCGTCTTCGCTACGACCTGGCGAATGACGAGGACCAGGAGGAGCTCTACGCTCCTCATACCACCGTTTAACGGAGTTGTCGCTGTCGTAATCGACGGCGTCAGACTCTACTTCGCCATCACTTAACGGCGAAGCAATTCTAGCGGGCTTAAGCTCGCTAGAATCGTTGGCAGGGACGGTATCGTCCTCGCCCTCTTCTTCGGAGTCAGATGACTCTCCGAAGATGTCGTTAGGCTTCTTCGCCACCCGCCTTGCGGCAGGTGGAGGCACGGAAGATGTTGCATTCGCGACATCTTCCCGCCCTCTCTTAGACACTGCTTCCGCAGCGTCTACTACGAGAGACAAGGGGTCTCTCGGCTTTGTCTTTCGCTTCGACGCTACATTCGTAGCGTCGGCATTCGATGACACCTCTGCACGTGATGCAGAGGTGGTGGCTGCTTTTGCAGTATCGGCAGCGCCCTTAAGAGCACCGCTGCGTTTGCTGACCATTTGTTCTTATGGTCAGAAGATGAGTTATAACAGAATATCGTTATGACCAACAAGTGCCACCATTCGATTGGCCAATATTACATTATATTATTGGCCAACCAGCTTGAGTGGGGGTGATGTAATGGGGTGCCATTACATAAGTGATATTTAAGTAGAAATATCACAGTTCAATTTCAGACTTAATGTCTGAAATGTGAATATTGGATTATAAGTTGTTATAATCCACTTTGAGAACAGATTCTGATATCATTATCGAATCTAACAAGTAATCTAATGATAGAAATATCATTCAGACCAGTTTTATACTACATGTTACTATGATTAGTCTAGGTCTAATTATACTAGTTAGCTCTTAACCATTCATAAATATATTCACTCTTAAACTTACCTTCTGGTACTCAAGTAGCCTTAGATATATATATTAATATATATATTTAAGTGTTAGACTAATTAATAAATTAATTAGTCTTTACTAAGTTTATCTAAGGTAAACTAAGGAGGACCAAATTTACATTTGGTCCTGCACAAATTGCACGCTTCCTCACTGCAATCTCACAGTGTAAGCCGCGTAACAGTAGCCCTGTTACACATATAATGGCGAGTTCTCAGCTTTTCAACCGCTGCCCAACTGCTTTGAAATTTAAGGTGTCGACTTTATGGTCGATGAAGACTTCAATGTATGAGAGTGTGCTGACTAAGGGGGCCATCGAGCTTTTGATCGATTCAGAGCCTTGGGATATCCTCATGACGCCTTTCTCGAAATTAACCTATACTTGTACTGTATGTAGGCCTTACAAAATTGTGGCATTCGTGCTGTTTGCGATCGCTAGGCTCATTTTCACAAATACCTGTCTCGGTAAAGCAATATTTTACAGCGTCCTTCGAGAGCCTTTACTCCCATAGGAGCAAGCACAATGTAACATGGTATACGGTAGAGTATGAAAAAAGTTTACTGTTAAATTCTATATATTCCCTACTGCGATAATCTATGAATATCACATTTCGATACGATATTGTGACACATCGGCTTCGTCGAACACGCGAAACCCAATTTCGAGCAGATCCTTTTGAGACTCGATTTCGAGGTAAATAGAATTTGAAAATAGCATTTTTGTCGAACACAGCCTTACCGATGAGGACTTTCTATATGCATGTCGGCGTGGTTTTGAGGTAGCATATAGGGGGGTAAATGTCACAACCAGGACCCAAATGAGTGTAAACTTTCAGATCCAGGACCCGTTGCAAAACCCGGACCCGTCCTAATTTAGTCGGGTGTCCAAATCTTACTTTAACTCCTGCATCAGGACAAAAGCAAGAACGAAGAGGCAGCCCACGAACCTCGAGTCTACAGTCTAGTTGCTGATTCACCGCAGGTCAGGGTGCATGGATAAATTGCTGGACTCGTTTCAACCTGACGTAGGATCGCCTTCAGAAGTACCTCATGCCTCATGCCATATCGATAACGGCTTTCATTAGTATAATAAAAAACCCGAGCTGTAGCCCGTCAATGATCAAGTGCTCCAGAGGTAAAAGATGTTTTTAAGGGCGATGCTTGCTTGTCCGACAGGCTGTTGAATTTGGGTGTACTTTGCGATGAAAAGACACAGTCAAAATTCATTGGGCGAAATTACAGTGGTTTCCTTTATATACAGATTTCAAGTTAAAAAAATTTATGTTAGGATTTTTTAACATTACATAATACACTTTTCAATTTACGCTAAAGAACGCAGGCAACTTTTCGACCTAAGCACTCCTCGGTATACTGGTACTAATAGACCAGTATACCTCGCATACGCATACGCCCCCAGTATACACTTACCGGTTACTGGCGGGTACAAGTAGCAGTGAGCTTTTCCTACAGGTTATGAGCCCAAAGTTCACGGGGCTAAGGTCATTTTAAAACTACAAGTCTGAACTTCCTGATTTTTGGTTAACACCAAGAATTATTTGAAAAGTCCTCATTCGAAAGGGTCAATTTTCACTAAGTCTTCATTGTTGAAGAACAACGCTGTGAATTCACGTATTTTGGAGTATTGCGGTTTCAGTTTTTAAGTTCATTTTCGTGGAATTCACGTTCTCGATTTCTTTTTCGTGGAATTCAGTTTCTCGGCTTTCTTTTCGTGAAATTCACGCTCTCGGTTTCTTTTTCGTGGAGTTCACGTTTTTTCGTTCAGTTTTCGTGGAGTTTACGTTCTCTGTCTCTACATGGAGGAAGACAAAGGAGTAGCGCCGGTGGCCAATGTGGCAGCGCTATTGGAGTACGTCAAAAAACTTGAAGAACGCGTAGAGATAATGGAAGACGAGCGTTCGACGCCTTCTGCCCCCAGCACATCGCCGGGATCGAAAAAGGACTCGCCCATGGCAGAAGAAAGAAGTGTGTTCAGGGAAACGGTTAAGAATTATGGGCCGTTTGGACAACGAATGACCATCAATGACCTCAGTGCCGAAGATGGAATAGAAAGAGGTGGTGCAGCACGTGCCGGTGCACCTAATGTACACCAAGGTCAGGCGGCTGGAGTAGCGCCGCAAAGAGCTGCAGGTGGTAATGTACCACCTGGATGTTACGTTCCCCAAAATTTTGGCCCGCCTGGGGGCATGAAAATACCAAGGTTGATGATTCAAAATTTTTCGGGAGTGGAAGTGTACCCTGGACTTGGAGCGGGTTTCAAACAGTGGGCATATCTCTTCATAGAAGCTGTGGAGATTGCCGAGTTGTCGTCTGGATTTACATGGACTGAAAGACTAAAAGTAAACAAGCTAGGCGAACATCTGGAGGGTGTGGCGGCAAATTATTTCCAGGCGAATATAGCAACATGGTGGCAAATGTCACCACAGCTTTATTTCGTTCTGGACCAGATGTTAAACGCTTTCAAGGTCAACATTACACGCCACCAGGCAGCACTGATGTTTGCGGCTAAAAAAGACCCGCACAGGACGTGGACGCAACATTTTTTATATCTGGTATTTTTGGCTAAAGAGAGGGGCTCGAATGAGCAACTAATAGTCGAAAATATTGTGAAGCATGCAGCCCCACAACTGAGATTAGCGTTGATGATACGCTATGATCCGAAACGGCAAGATTTTATGATGCACGCTCAAGAACTTGTCGCCTGGGCACAAGAACTCGATGAAGACGCCCACAAGAATAAAGTATTCGGCAAAAATACGGTGAACTCTGTCGAAGAACAAAAAGGAAAGCGAACGTGTTTCAACTGCGGTATGGAAGGTCATATACAAAGACACTGTCGACAGAGTGGAAAAAGACCGCAAAATAAACGTTTCGAACGAAATGGAAGACGCCAAAATGATGGAAACAATGAAAAACGTTTCGTATTGTCGACCATTTTAAACGATGATACGAACCATGAAGCAACAAGATGCGACATTATGTCAAACGAAGAAATCTGGATTGTCGACAGCGGCGCTAGTAGACATTTAGTGTCGAATGCAGAGGCATTGGACAACGTACGGAACTGCGCCGAAGGAGAAAACATGACGCTTCCGGATGGAGGAACATTGGAAGTTACAAAAGTCGGAAGTGTGACACTAAAGAGTGATTTTTCTACCATAACGCTCACGGAGGTGTATTTTGCACCAAAACTTACCAAGAATTTGATTTCACTCGGATGTCTCCGAAAGAAGGGATGCGTATTGACAGACAACGGAAAAAACATGTATCTCATGTGCAAGAACGAGGTTATGTTCGAAGTGAATGGTTCCGGATATGTTTTCACTGCAAATTTACGTACTGCAAAAGAACCAGACACAGCACAAGTATTTTCTGACATGGTAATGAGTGTGGTGTCGCAAAACCTGGATGACGACTACCAAGAAGGAACCCTGCACCAATTTCACGTGAGGCTAGGTCATTTAGCCTATGATACCATTGAAAGATTGGCGAAAGAACCTGCATCTGGAATTAGACTCACAGATCACCGCAGGGCAAATTGCCTCACGTGTGCGGAAGGGAAGACCACAAGAACGAAACAACCGCAAAAAGATTCGGGTCAAAACGCGCCAATAGACCGTATTGGTGGCGTTATATGCAGTGACTTGAAGGGGCCTATCACGCCAAGAGATAGGCGTGGAAACAGGTATCTCGTGGTATTCATCGATCATTTTTCTAGCTACGTACGTGTCTTTGCTGCAAAAACTAAAGACCAGGCAGCAAAGATGTTTGAACATTTCGTTATTTGGTTTGAACGTGAGTTCAATTGCCGCGTTCACGTTTTGCGAACTGATGGAGGCGGTGAGTACCGCAATGTAGACCTCTTCTGCAAGAGAACGGGTGTCAGAAGACAAATTACGGAAGCTGGAACTCCAGCTTCCAATGGCAAAGCAGAACGAATGAACCGGACTATATTTAATATGGTCCGGTGCATGATATTTGGATCGGGTGTTTCGCATATGTACTGGTCTGAAGCGGCGGAATACGCCAGCTACATTTTGAACAGAAGTCCAACAAGATCGAACCCGAGACGTGCATCCCCGATTGAAGTTTTAACGAAGAAAAAGACAAACGTGACGGATATCGTAGTTTTTGGCTCGCCGTGCATGGTTTGGCGTGACGCCAAGAGAAAATCACTTGGAAAACGCGCTGAAAGAGCGTTAATCCTGGGTAAAAATGACGAAACCAAGGGCTACAAGGTTCTTCTTATGAAAGATCGGGTAGTAACTACAACACGTCACGTCAGCAATATCGAGACGCTTTCGGACGAAGCAAATAGAAAAATCATACGTGCGCTCGAAGGAGCGAGTGCAGATGAACCTCCTAGATACGAAAGCGAGGAAAATCAAAGAGAACAAGTTATGGAACGCACCCCGGTTGCGAGTGACGATGGAACGAGTGAACACAGAAACGAAACTGATACGGCGACAGCACCAAGAAAATCGGGCCGTAAAGTGAAGAAAACACCCAAAGCTATGGCTCAAATGGCGAAGAAGTCAAGGTCGTACACAAAGAAGCAAAGTTTCGAAGGAGGAGAACAAAAAACGGGAAGTAAAGATGAAGAAAATTTACTATTTGCGTTCGCGGTATGTGATACGAATATTACGAATGATGGAGAGACAAATTCGGAGCCTGACCCCACCAATTACAAGGAAGCGCACCAAGGCAGCCAAGCAGAAAAGTGGAGTCTGGCGGAAAAAGCTGAAATTACAGCTTTAGAAGACCTGGGAACTTGGAAGATTATCAAGAGAGACGTACACAAAAGACCACTACCGACAAAATGGGTTTACAAAACCAAACGTAAAGCCGACGGAACCGTGGAACGATACAAGGCGAGACTTGTAGCACGGGGCGACAAACAAGTTTTTGGGGAAGACTATTTCGTCACATTTTCGACGGTGATGGAAATCAGTAATATGAAAGTGATACTGATAATGGCACTCATATGGAACGTGCCGGCAAGACACGGGACGTACCTAGTACGTACCCTAAGGCTAAGGTAGAGAACGACTGTGAAATTCACCTGAAGATACCACAAGGGATGGAGTTATCAGTGGAAACATTAAAAGAGTTTGGTGTTACGTCTTCGAAGGAGCTAGTTCTCAAACTTGAACGAAACCTATACGGTTTAAAACAAGCAGGACGTTTGTGGTATGAATTGCTGCGTCGAACACTTCTCGAAATGGAATTCATTCAATGCTTGACGGACACGTGCGTTTTTGTACGAAAAAACAATTTTGGAACGGTTCTCGTTGGCGTGTATGTGGATGACCTGTTGGTGACAGGATCTAACGCATCACTAGTGGATGATTTTTTTGAAAACATGAAAATTTTAGAGCTTAAGGACTTGGGAAATGTTTCGAAATTTTTGGGAATGAGAGTGGAAAGAAGTTCCGAGCACGAGTACCTGTTGGATCAAGAGTTAACGATTGGAGATATGCTAAAGAAACATGGTTTGAGCGAGGCAAATGCAGTGAAGACACCAATTTCGGAGATTGAAATGCACAATGAATTGAATGAAATGCTTCCGATGAAACCTCAAGAAAATTTACCTACGATAAAAGACTTCCAGTCTTTAGTAGGAAGCCTGTTGTGGATATCTCGAGTCTCAAGACCATATATATCTTTTGCCGTGCACCGTGCTACACGGCATACGCACGCGCCTACTCTTGCGGACTACAAAGTGGCGAAGCGCATTGCAAGATATTTAAAGGGCACACAGGGGCTAAAACTGAGTTTAAAGTCGGAAGACAGTATGAAATTGATGAAATTGCCATTGGAAATTGTGAGCTATAGCGATGCGGACTTTGCCGCTGATCGTGAAGACCGCAAGAGCATCAGTGCCAATGTTATTTTCGTGAACGGTGTGATAGCTGGGTGGAGCTGTAAAAAGCAAGGTACGGTAGCCTTGTCAACTGCAGAGGCCGAGTTTGTAGCTGCTGCGGTGGGAGGAAGAGAAGCGCTTGGATTACGAGAGCTTTTCGAGGAAATTGGGGTGGAATCAAAAGCACCAATTATCCTAAAAATCGATAATCAAGCTGCCATAAAGCAGA
This sequence comes from Sclerospora graminicola, assembly GCA_001887855.2. Taxonomy (NCBI): domain Eukaryota; phylum Oomycota; class Peronosporomycetes; order Peronosporales; family Peronosporaceae; genus Sclerospora; species Sclerospora graminicola. The sequence goes on along the minus strand of MIQA02001504.1, from coordinate 38,520 downwards.
TGCAGAGTGAGGCGAGCGCTGCCAGCGCAAAACATGTTGATGTGAAACTGAAGTTTTTGAAAGATTTTACGAAAAAAGGAGTGGTTAAGCCGGAACACGTCGCGAGCGAAGACATGATCGCTGACTTGCTGACCAAGACCCTACATGCGCCAAGGGTTACGGAATTGAGAAAGAAGATTGGTTTGAGATAAGTTGCCTACAACTTTATGATGGTTTTGCGACTACGAATATGCACGCGAATTGGAAATCTGAGTTAATTTACGTTGATGTGGAACCCCGGTAATCTCGGAAGGAGTGTTGAATTTGGGTGTACTTTGCGATGAAAAGACACAGTCAAAATTCATTGGGCGAAATTACAGTGGTTTCCTTTATATACAGATTTCAAGTTAAAAAAATTTATGTTAGGATTTTTTAACATTACATAATACACTTTTCAATTTACGCTAAAGAACGCAGGCAACTTTTCGACCTAAGCACTCCTCGGTATACTGGTACTAATAGACCAGTATACCTCGCATACGCATACGCCCCCAGTATACACTTACCGGTTACTGGCGGGTACAAGTAGCAGTGAGCTTTTCCTACACAGGCCACATTGGATCGGACCAGATGATGGTTCTGGGTGCCACGGAAGCGCTACAGAGGCATATCTTGAGGTGTAAGCTTCATATCGAGTGATGGGAAAGGTTTATTCTGATACCGGTATTGCTGCTTTCAATATGGCACGATGTCGATACCAGGGGTGTGCGGTATTGGTACCGGTAGTGGTTTGTACCGGTAGTACCACCGGTAGTACCGCCGGTACTAAACACTACCGATACCGATACCGGGAACTTCAAAGTAGGTATGAATAGTACCGTACCGATACCGCCCTTAGTAATGTTGGTATCTATCACTACCGAAGTCTGAAATTATGGTATTGAGTATCGATAGTATTCACCGTCAGTGCCAATCTAGGTACTCGGTATTGATAGTATTTACCGTCCATACTAATCTCGGTATTACAGTAGTACAGTACTGACTAAATCGGTATCAAGAGACAATATTTTGTCTCGGTATCTCTAGTATTGACATTGAAACATACTGAAAAAGTCAGAGTTGATAATGATATTAATGTTTTTTACACTCCCCATCTATGTAGCCTGGTTACTGCATCGTTTAACATTCAAGCAAAAGAAAAGGAGGTGGGCAATTACTGATGGTAATGATAAGTAAATAGTATCTCTATCTGCTTAGTATCGAGTATGTCGAGCAAAGAAGTGTCAGTACCACCACCACTATCATTATGTCATTTAATAATAATTCTTTTTTTAATCAAGAAGTAAATACTTTATTTTTTAGTGCAAAAATTGTTAAAATATTTATTGATGTAAAACCTTTTTTAACAAATTTTATAAATCAATTAGATACTATTACAAATATTGAATATAGTTATTATACATTTTTTTAAGGGCGCGGACCACACCCTTTTGATAAATGGACCACACCCTGATATCTGACCAATCAGCGGCCTTAAAATAATTAGTAATATCTTCCAATCACATCCTTAGTAGGAATATGGCGCAATATTCACCACCATAATGAGGGCAGCGATATCGAAGAAGAAATGGCCCGACTCATTAAAAAAAAGTGATTTGAGCTAGCACAGCCGCCTCCTTGTAGGTATCGAAATCAGTAATGACTTTGTCGCTGTGGCAACAGATGCACCTACACAACTTTCATTTAATGCGTTTCCCTACTAAAAGCTGCGTAGAAGCAAATGACAGTACCTAAAAAAGGGCGCGTACGTTTCCTAGGCGGCAATATGTCAATTTGACTAGCTTTTATTCATCAGTAGTTGAGAATGTATAGACTGCGGGGATTCGGCCACGTAAGCCGGTCATGACGGTTTATTCGCGATTGTCAAAGACGAGCAAGTCAAGTCGCATGCACACAACAAATCTGGTCCCGTTGTGTGCAGCGCGTAGTTCGTCTTGCCGAGAAAAAAATATTGTCGCCAAAATTGTCGGCGTTCAACGCGACGAGGGCCTTCTGAGTGGTTGAATCCAGCGCTTCTTCCGCATGTACTGGTGTACGTCATCGTACACTTTTTTTTGCTCTTTGAGGTTACCTATGTCAGTGGAAAAAATGTGATTAGAAGATATTACTAATTATTTAAAGGGCGCTGATTGGTCAGATATGGGGGGTGTGGTCCATTTATCAAAAGGGTGTGGTCCAGCTATCAGCGCCCTTTTTTAAAAGCAATTATATATGGGGGGACATTTTCATGAGCAAATATGACCAAACTTATGCAAAAAATGTTAACGATATGACTAGACCCCAAAGAAGGAGTAGGAGAACATTGTGGTAGTTAGTTTTTATAATATAGCATTTTCTTCGTGAATGAAAGCAATCTTTTATGTTGGAGAGAAGAAGTTAAAATAATAAACAACAAGTTGTGGTGACATTTGATAACTATATTAATGACTAAAGCGCAAATGCTCCCTCACCATCCGTCCGTCGTCTTACAACGGCAATAGTTCTCCACGGTGGCATGCGACCCTCTTCTGACATACTTACTTGTGACCACTGCCATGGATAAAAGGTCTATCCAATTACAAACTACCGGTACTAATTACCGGTATACAGTCTAATGTTGGTGCAAGTACCGGTATGTGGTACCGGCAAAATGCAATTTCGGTACTAATTTTGTTATACCAATACCGGCCGTGTTAATCTCGGTAGTAAACCGTACCGACGTATTAATTTAAGGTATCGGTAGGAAACTATACTATCAGTATGAACAAATTTTGGTACCTGATTCGCTACTATAGTACCGGTGCCGAAACGTGATACCGCACACCCCTGGTCGATACTAACTTCGCGGTTTGAAAAGTAATGTACACCAAACTAAATTAGGACGGGTCCGGTTCCTGGTTTTGCAAGGGGTCCTGGATCTGAAAGTTTACACTCATTTGGGTCCTGGTTCTGACATTTACCCGCATATAGGAATGTTCAGGTAGCACAGAGACATGTAGACGATGGGCAGAATGCTACTGTACATGTACTGATCAGTGGAAACAGCGTCATCCGAGACACAACGATTCCCACCCGGATTTGCAGCAATTGTACCAACGACTGACAACTACCAAACAGGAATTGAATGATGCCGACCGACGACTGCAAAATGCCGACCAACGACTGGAAAATGCCAACCGGCGATTGCAAGATGCTCGCAAAGCAAGCGTGGCGTGGTGTGATACAGGTACTGCGTATAGTTCGTTAATTTCCCCTTTGAAACATATTGATGACTAATTTCTTTAGGACAGCTTTTGAAGTCATTCTCTAGCTTGTGGCAATTGTTGGATTCGCATTCATCGTCCACGAAAAAGAAAAAGTAGAAGTGGCTTCGTACTTAATGGTTGGTCACCTTGTCAAGCGTTATACAGATTTAGCCTGATTTGTGGATGCTTGAGAAGATTACGAAGCAATAGACGAGAATAAATCTTCGCAGGATGAAATTTGTCTGATTCTGAAAAAATATAACATGAATTCTCTCTTCCTCGCCCATTTCCCGCTCATTCTTTGCGTCGAGCGGACCCCATAGCCGGTACAAAATTGTACCGGTACTCCGGAGTTCCGATTATGGTCGGCAACTTAACACTTCTCGACACACACCATCCAGCATGTAGTTCCAGATCTAGTACCACTGCATTGACAGCTTTGCGTGCATTGACTCGAGTCATTAGGATGACTCCGATTGCACACCACTGCGCAGCCATCTGAAGGTTCCGTCGCGCCTGACTTGACCTGACAAACCTTGACCGTGCATGACCCCTCCGCTGACGCGACGAGTCGACGACCTGGAGCGCAACCCAGTAGCTGACGGTTTGACACGTGTCCTTGATACACATACTTTGCCGTCATGTTGGCGTGTTCACCAAAGTCAATCTGGTGCAGCATCCGCTGATGGGACGGCAACAATGTCATCGTGCCAAACCACGCACGCAATAATCGCTGCGTCGCCGTCGTCTCCACTTTGGGCATCCGCAGCGCGTGCTTTACAGGTGGCAGCTGCTCGGACGCGTCTACCCATCGGTTGTAGCCCGTGCCCACCATCAGTGTCACCTGGTTGGGCTTGAGCACGGGACGCACGAGCTGACCATCGCTTGTTTGGATAATGAGACCCGACTCAGAGTCGTCCTCACTGGCTGACACGGACTCAAAAGTGCGACGACTGCCATTAGTATTGACCTTATAGAAAGCAGGCGTAGCAAACACGATGAACATGCCGTCGTCCTCATGCAGATCGAGGGCAAACTCGTCTGTCTCAGACGAGCTGAAGACTTTGGCGTGGGTCGACAAGCTCTCGAGTCTGCGCTCTTGAATAGATGGCACCTCGTAAACGTGGAAATGGTCGAGACGAACAGCTTCAGTTATGAGTTTGCGACTGCTAATGATCTCGCCATAGCCGTCTTTTGTGGTGAAGCTGGTGGCATCGAGCGTTGTCGCCACCTCCGACACGACCATCTCAAGTAATGACGAAAACTCGTGGTAGATTTCCTTGTAGCCCGGACACGCTGCGTCCGTGGTAGTGGCGGCAGCATCAGCTTTCTGGCCCGACTGTGTGCTGATGGTATAGCGACTCGTACCATCTTTGAGTCTCTTATGGAGAAGAAACTCGGCATTGACCTCTTTTGCAGACACGGCACATGCGGCAGCCTTTTTAAGGTATGAACGGCGCACGTGAGAATACGATGGAACGTTCGTAATGCTAATGATCCCATCCTTCTTGAGTGCATTAAGTACTTCAGTCGGCGTGTCTCCAGTGGAGAGAGTGTCGTAGTCGAAACAGGGGACTTCGAATGCCGGCAATTGATCTCCGGGATAAGAGGAGACAGCGCTCGCCAGTAGCATGACAGCTAGACCTATTAGGGTAGAGGTAAGCATAGTGCTCTCACTTGGTGCTGAAGTGAAGGGTTGAAGCGAAATTGAAAAATGAAAGAAGCTCTATGGTGAATCCACATTTACGGTAGGAAAAGGTTGAACTTGACAATTGGTGGCTGTGATGCAGCCTAGCAGTAATGTGAGACTCAGAATCACATGAAGCTACTGATCCTCTTGGTTGTGGTCTGCTGCATGAATCAATTGAGCGGGACGCTAGGAATCATGATGAGGCATGATTGCACCTTTTGACACCGGTACCATTGTTGAATGAATGATTATGACTTCGAGTACTACTGTAGTACTAGTACAGTATAAGGTTTCTTTATAAAATATATATTCGGAGATGTTATTCGGACCCCCCCTACAGGATATTCGGACCCCCTGTACCGTAAGACAGGTACAATGAACCGTCCAGACCAGGTGTGTATTATAAGAAGTCGTAATAAGTAGTTACAAAACACAAATGATTGGAGACGTAAAAAGTGAATTACAATCACCGAACCGCGATTCGATTGATAGCAACAACAGCGCACTACAGGTAGTAATGAGCTCTAACAAGATAAATTTGCTAATTGCAGAAATGGCAGCGCCCGATATAAAACCGCTCATACGCTCCGACTCAATGACCTTATCCAACGGTAAGAGATACGTGACAGTGTCGACGTCAGCGCGATCGGTGACGGTTTGCAGATCGTAGTGCGATTGCTTGAATGCGCGTAACATGAGCGATTGCGCAGACGCAGGAATCTCCTGTGTAAACCAATCGGCACTGGGGCGTTCACGCGCATCACATTGTGGATCTCGGCTTCATCTTGAGGGAGTACGTGCAAAACGAGTATGGCTTGATGTAGTAATTCGTGCTTTGTTGTTTGCTGCCATTATTGTGGTGGTCGGGGTTTGTGTGGCTGACAACTCTATCAAAGTACAAAACTTATACAGTCGCACCACTAAGAAAATTACGCATCATTCCCAATCACAATATAATAAAAAGAAGAAAACAGAATAGGAGATACACATAACTTTAATATTGGCTGTACGGAGGGCGGACGCGGTTGACTGTCTGCAACTTCTTCATAGATCCTCTTACATGTATTTAGGTACGGTAATAGTATTCATCGCACCGTGAGACTTATCCCCCCTAGGTACGAGCTTGTCAGATTTATTCATTGAGGTACATCGTACCAGTCTTACGGTACAGGGGGGTCCGAATATCCTGTAGGGGGGGTCCGAATAACATCGCCCATATATACTGTGTTTGGATTTTATCAAAACCAACTTAATATATCATCATGTCCGACCTCAAATCCTTCGTCGTGGCTTTGGCTTAAGCATGTAAGTTTTGATGGTAACTAATGTATTCTTGACAGAGATGTGGAAACGGTATAAACCGACTTCAGCACTTCGTTTAAGTCCATTCTTATGTTTGAAATTCGCGAGACTGGCGTGAACAAAATTGTCATTTAGGGAAGCAGGTCACAATGTTACCAGTTCTACTCGTCATTAGCTTAAATTTTCGCCAAAATAGTTTCTGTTGGCACGATAGGGCTTCAGTTTTCGATCTCGCTTACAAAACAATTTGTGGATGCAAAGGAAACGCTATGACTTGGATAGACGGAGACTGTAGCAATATGTTTCTACAATTGTTGTAAACTCCATCTGTTTTTAGCATTCTCAGATCATGCTTTAATGTTTTTTTATTTTCACTGTCGACGGAATCAAAAGATTGATGCAAGAATTTGAATATTGACTCTTGGCCTGGGAACATCATTGTAATGGATTGTATTTTGAACTGTTAGAAAGAAATGATGGCTATCTTTATGCTGCCCAAATCGTTTTAACTATACTTAGGTATTTTTAGTCGCAACCTCAGCCTTATACATGTACAGAGTTTATGTGCACTTTTGTGCACATAAACGGTGGTATAGAAACAGCCGGACTAGCAGATGTACATAAACGAGATTGCACAGCGACAGTTATGGTACACTGTGCCAACCATTATGTAGGAGTCATTACGAAGCTTACCTTAAACAAGCAGAATCCATTGACTTTTGCTCTCACATTAGTTTAACGGACAATCCACGAGGAGCGTTGCTCATTAAGCGCTGCAGCTGAAACTTGCCATGAAGCTCGCTTACTTGTGGGAAGAACTAAAGTACTTGTGTTTCCTCACCACATACTCCTATGTCTTTGTATGAAGAACATGTTCCTGATGTGTGCCGTTTTGAATGCGTTTTGCCACCACCGTGAACGGTTTATTCTTGCTTGACATTGAAGGTCAGCACTTTAGCGTCCTGAAAAGTTTCTTGCTCGCAGTCTCTTGAAGCAAGTACCGGTAGTGTTGTGGCGCCAGTCACAGGAACATTAAGAAACGAATTGAACGCTTTCCTTGTTGTCAACGCAGAGAACATAAGACCAAATTGAACGGGTTTCTTGGCGGAGGAAGCTCGTGAAGCATCGCGTCCTCCCCTGCTGGCACTCGATATACAGTAATTGACTACAGACGGATGGTTGTGCAGCGACATCAATCGTTTGTGCATTTTCTGAGTGGCGAGCATCTTGGCTCATATTTAATCCATGTACATAACGCTTTTGTCTTTAGTAGCTGATCATTCACAGCAGTCGCATCTATCTCGTGCTTCGTCTTGTAGGCCTCTTCTCGCTTTTCTTCCGAGTCGCTGTCCTAGTCCGTTATGAGCTGATTTCACTTCAAGATAGGGAAAGAATCTCGGTCTCCTTCCACATAGTTCACCGCCAATTCTCCCGCGTCTAGCACTTGGAAGCGCGAGGATTCTTCCCTCACATAATAGCAGTCGCGCGTTTCACTCGTCCACTCAGACTGTCTCATACACAGTTAAATGAATTCCAATTTTCCCAGATTGTCTCATACTTATTGACTGGCATGTTTCTACAGTAGATTGACCTGTGCGATCCCGTTTATGTGCACCTGCCTGCCTGCAACTCCCATTCTGCAAAAAAAAATGCATGTACTGCTACTGGGGGCAATCGCTTTTACCGTGGCTAGTGGACTCCATTGACGTCGTTTGGCCTGTACAAGGGGCGACACATCCTGAAATGCCAGCGAGAGTGGCCGTGGCAACGAGCCCAAGGCACTGCCAACATCACTTTTTCCTCCATTTCCGCCAGGAGATGACAAAGTACTGGTTTTACTAAGAATTAAAGGCGAACTTCGAGCAGGATGAGGCGTGGCAAAGAGCTGCATGGGACATTGACCAAAGTGAGCAATCTGGAGCTCCATCGACTCGCGTAACGCTGGATCGTCGACGTGATCGAGATCCACAACGCCATAATACGTGAGGTAATAAAACACATTATCCGCTTGCAACGCCGCACGTCCTCGTTGTTTAAAGCCAAAGATGAGATCAATCCACGCATGTAAATGGCACGAAACATAGTCACTCTCTAATGCAGCCCGATGCAGACGAACAAAATCTTGAGGCGATTGTGCCCACTTCGGCAGCTCAACGTCGTGCACTTGCGTCGCATCATGTCGTTTGCCCAAGTCGTAGCCATTGCGATTCCCCAAAAAGGAGCCATCACTGGCAAAGAACTCGGGCGTCAATTCTTTTACTTCCGACATGTGGGAATTGCACATGTGCCACGTCTCGGCCAGCGAGACAAAGAGACGATCGGATAAATCAAAACACCCGCCTTGCATCTTGCGATGAAGACTGGCAAATGGTTCCAATCGAAAGAGAAAAAACAAGACGACACCAGCACACGTCGAGTAATGGGACCCATAGAGGAATTTTGGAATCACCGGGTCATCAAATGAATGATACCGGTCCCAATACTCGGCCAAACGAGTGGGATTCAACGCGCCCACGGGTTTCGAGAGATCTCGGAACGTCAAGGGATCTGTCAAGTCCAACGTTGCGCTGTGGTAGTTCAACAGATTGTCACTTTCTTGCGAGACAAAGTACAGTCGCGACAGCTTCACCTGCCGTCAGAAGGGGCAACTGGTCGGTTTTCATTCCTTCCAGCATCAACGTTCGTTGCGTGTCACGAAGCAGCCCTTGCGAGGCCAAACTTTCCACGACAATCTCGTTATCTTTTGTGCTTTCACGAGTGAAGGAACATCCAACTCCTTGAATGATGAACCACAAGTAGCTAAACGGCCAAGGCAAAAGCTTGAAACTAAGCAAACAACAACACATTGAATAGTTAATGTATTTGTTATTACAAACAATTATAGTTAGAGCATTACTAGTACTCGTTACCAGCTAAATAATGATGGTGTCGGCTGGTTGAGCAGTAGGCTGAGGAACTCGGAAGTGGCCGTCGCTGTCGCGTGGTCCGACAGGCAATATACCACACTTGACAAATCCATTGCGGATTGTCTGTTGTGGGACAGCATCCCAAGCCAAACGGATCAGACGTGCTATCAGTGCTCTCCGTTCCTTGGCCGTAGTTGTAAGCGGGTTGGTGATGTAGTGTTCCAAATAAAGCAGACGTAGACGATCCTTAAAAACCTTCATTACGGCAACATCCATGGGCTGACAGATGCCAGTCAGCCCCGGGGGAATGAACTCGACCTGCGTGTTGGTCTCATGCAGGCGAGACGTAACAGAATCCATTTTGTGCACCCCCAGGCTGTCCAGGACGAGGACTCTGCATGCATCCACGTCCGGGCGCCACACCTACGTCAAAAATAATATAAGAAAAATCATGTGAAAAACAATAATCAAATTTAATGAGAAGAAAAGCTTTTCTGCGCGTGACGCGACAAAACGATATGTAACGTACCTGGTCGATCCACGTTTGCATGACGGTATTGTCTGTGAATGCTTTCTCTTGAACCGTGCAGACAATACCGTCTTCATATGCCGACACTTCTCTGTTCACCGGACCATCTGGTACCCCGCCGAACACAACGAACGCGGGAAGCTTGCGACCAGAAGTTGACGCGCAGAGAAAGATGGACACTCTGAATGCGTTTGCAGCACCGCTTGCAACCAAGTCGACGTCACGAATGCCAATGACGTCAATAGTTCGGGAAGGTGACATGTCCAACAGGACACCCGTCTGATCCATGTTAAATATATAGGGGGCCTTGTCGCCGTAGTCACACCTTGTAAAGATACCAGCCTCTTCGATAGAGTACTGAACGGCTGCAACAAAGCTGTCCGCGATTTCAATAAGTCTGTCGCGCGTCTTCTTGCCACGGTGGGTGATACGTCTCACCGACAGCCGGTACTTGGCCATTAGTCGACGGACAAACTGGATCTTTGCGCCTTCACTTGCTGATCGCGCATAAAGTGGATCAAACTTACCAATCATGAGGACTACACAATGAATGGTGACACACTTGGCTTTATTCTTTCGCATATCCAAAATCCAAATGTACAGTCTACACAAAAATTAGTAATACCGCATAGAATTATAAAACTAAATAACATACGTTTCTTCAAGGTCTTGATGCTTGGATACCGGCCCACGTTTTACGGCGACAATAGACTTGCTCTTCTTCCGCTCCCCCGCAGCCTCTTCAATATCGGTTTGGCGGCGCTTCCAGCGGTACAGAGTCGAACGATGTTGGTGGGTGGGGCCGGTCATGTTGTTTAGAATTTTCAGGCGTTGTTCGTTGGTTGCATGGGGGCGGGAGGCGACCATGGCTAATGTTGGAAAGACAGAAGTGCTTTATGGCGCGAAAATTCGAACTCGAAGGTAATTGAGTTTTGCAGTTTTTATAATATCTATTTGAAAGGGGTATGTAATACAAAAATATTTACACTTTTTACACCTGACAGTAGCGACTTTTGACGAGTGTTGCAAAATACTCGTACATTCCAGTACATACAAAAATATATCAATTTAAATAGGTATATATCTTTAGAAATAATGCTTAAGTTACTACATTTTCCGCTTTCCTAGACGTCTATTTGCAGATTAAACTTATAATACGTCTGAGGGTCGTCGAACTGTCGCTCTACCCACTCGATTAACCGTGCAATGTACTCAGAGGGACTATGGCGTCGACAGGCTGCCGGTCTCACGTTTGCGATCTTCTCCTACGACGCGCGACATGCCATTGCCAACGCGTGTTCCAGGCCTGACTCTTCCCTCTTCCTAATCGAAAGAAAACTGAATCACCTAAAGAAACTTGGTATAGATTCTTGACAGCCACAAGGCATTGATTCACCTTCTTTTGTGCGTTGTGGTACTGAAAGTATTCACAGACAACGATACTGGCGACGTAAACTCCGTTCTGATGTACGTGTTCTTAATTCCTCCACTACGTTGATACACAGTCACGATGAACCCGAGAGAACGAAGAACTATCATGCCCCCGGATCGTGCTACGTGCATTGGAGTCAATATATGTCCCTCCATGTGGTCACAATACATTGATTGCAGCGTATCCAGAAAACAAGTCTATACACAAACGTACTCTGAAGTATATGGGCAATGGACATGCGCGGGTTCTTCTTACGGGAGAGTCGACTTTTCGACGGAGTGGGAGCCTGCAATGCAGCAACCTATTGTCATTATGGTTGCATTGTTAACGACGCTTTCAACCCTTCTTACCTTTGGCAAGTACCGATCATTGATCTGGTAGTACGCACAGATCCCCGCTACATCGGCGCAGCTTTTCGTGCCAATAATCTTGGCCATTTCGCAAAAATTGACCGCACAGATAAAATACGCACGTGGACACAGGATTATCGTCGACTTGCTCGAGTCAATCGTGGGAAGGGAAATTGTCGAACTCATTTGTCCAAGAAAACAATTATTGTCACAATTTCGTCCTCGATTCATCATTGTTCCCTGCTCTTTGAGGCTCCGTGCCACCGCATTTTGCTCCAGAATACTCACATCAGACGCGTTAGATGGCGCTATCCTTGCTCAGTATAGGTGTCAGCCGCAAACGAACGCGAGCCAAGCCATTCGAGGTCGATCTTGTCGCGTCTCAAAGCTGAAAAAGCACCAAGAGCGGAACAGATCTCCGAGCAGACCGTGACACCCAGGTAAGCGTTGGTTTTTCAATCCGTTCTCTTCCGCCATTCCACCTTGTTTGTTTGCAACAATCACCAGCTATGCGTTTTGGTTTGAGGTTGCGGTGAACGGATCCACTTATTCCAAAGCTCACCGCCGCTGAGTGTTCTTAAAATTCACATTCTACCGGCGGCGCTCTTTGTTGGGCTATTGTCTGCTTGAAAGAAACCATCGTGTCCAACGGAACTACCCAACCATGCCAATAACTAATAAGCCGGGCCCAAAATGACATGGCCCGCTTACACCCCCACACAATATGTGTGACCCCTTTCCCCTCTGCCTTGCACTCCTTATCCAGGCGGCAGGCGTTATCAACCTCGTATCCTGGGTAGTATACATTCAGCTGGTGTGTAGCTGCTCGATAAACGACCCATGGCTGGTAATCTGTTAACATGTTTCCATGACACCATAACTCCTGTACTGATTGGTCTTGGGCTTCTCGTCCCCATGTCTCCCGCTCGTTCTTATTGTTCCAGCTGTCCAAGACTCCGTGTAATGATGTAGAGATGTACTTATAATACAATTCTCTAAACGATTTTCGAAGCCAATATTGCATGGTCCTTGATCCTGTGTGTTCTTGTAATTTCCACGGAAAAACATGTAACTGCGGGTTTGCCGTGAAGCTCACGTACTTAACTCCATCCGTGTCATTGTCTTCCGCTAGCCCCTTATCCCGTAAAAATTCTACAGCCCATCGAAAGCCATCTGGTTGTCGCGAACCTCTCCACTCTTCACCGGTAATCACGTCCCGTCCTTGGCTCTGATCAGCTCCACTTTTGGTCCAGCACACGTGTCGGAACTTGACTGGACATGATGTAATCTGAAGTGGAGGATCCTGACCAATGTATTGATCAACGCATATCCTAGGTGAGCATAGAATCATCGTCGCTAACCATCTTAACACCTTTGCCCTTGTGTGTCCCCCTTCTTCTGTCATATGCGCTTTCCAAGAAAAGATGTTCAGACCTGTACAGCGAATCTTAAGCTCACAAATTATAATTTTCGCGATTTTGTCGTACTTTCGGAACGGGACTGGTGTCTGTGGGTCGCTTCCAAAATCCATGGGTTGTTCCACCAGTGGTAGGTTCCCCAGAATGCTTGAATATCGACCGCCATGGCATCATGCCAAGGTGTTTCGTTCCCACTCAAAGTAATGTTCACTATGTCGCCATCCCTAACTGCTGTGGTGGGAAACATTTCTGTTCTCTGGATATGCGTTAGTGCCTGCGGTAAGTACTGCATTACGTACCTTTTTATTATATCTTCTTCCTCCAACTCCGGCCCTAAATATTGAGATAACGTGCGTAAGCTAAGTCCAGAAACATTACCTCGGTGTACCACCCTTATATCGAATTGTCTCGTTGCTGGAGAGAGGAACGCCCCGACTCTAGCTTGACGAAAGAAGTCACTGTATATTCTCCACGCTAGTGAGTACTGGGTTCTTGGTTCGATCATCCAACATGCTGCTTCCTTGACGAACTGAGTGTGGATAGCCAAGGGAATGGAAATTAACCCCAGACCGCCCGCATGTTTGGGGGCATACACTAGTGTTGGCGACATTTTGGTTTGATCTGTCCATTATCACTGGTTGGATTCTATACGAACCGCTTTTGGAACCCAATTAATTTTCTCCGGGTTGGGAGAGAAAACCTTCGCTGTAAACAATATAGCTGGTAAAGCAATAGCATTAAATAGTTGCACCCTCTCTAGCACCGACGTGCCACATTTTGCTGCGATGATTAACCGGCTCTGGATCGTCTTTAGCCGATGTGCCCAATTTAGTTCGCTTAGATTATCTGCTCCAATCACGTAGCCAAGATACCGCGTCGAATGATTCACCTGTAACACTGGAATACCCCAACAGGATGTTTGCGACACTTCCGGGCTTAGGAAAATGTGGACATAACATTGCGTCTTGCGCACGACTTACGCAGAATTAGAAAAGGGTTATATTAATATTTTGTAAGTCATCTACCGGTACATAAATCCCAATCCCAATAATCAAACGCAGCTGTCGGCGCAAATAAATGCACCATTTCAAAACCAATCATAATCGAATGGGCCTCGACAAAACAAGACGACGATGACATCGTGGTCGACGCGGTACTCGAGTCGAAGCCGACGATCATGCCGCCGATAGAAGGTACCTTGCAGAAGTATTCAAGTACTCTGTCACGAACGAAGGTTTTGGTGTAAATTGTAGTTTATTTAGTCTTAATTACTATTAGCTACTATAAATGTATGAGCTGCCTGTGTAATATTCTCGGTACCTGCCGTCGTCCGCTTAAGATCAGGAGTAACTGCGATCGGACGTGCGTTAAGATTTCCATCAAAGTCTAATAAACACTCCAGGCAAATCTGAAGTTACATGCCTTGTATCCGTAAGTCTGCTCTGCGTTTCTCGAATTCTGCCACTACCCTTATTTGTTCCATCGTCCTCGACCAAATGAACTCCGTGAATTTGTATTGATTCCAGTTTTGCTGCTGAAACACCACTAAATTTCGCACCCGCCATATCCATGCTAAGCCGATTGAGAAAATTGCCCACCACAAACGAGGAACCTGCTTCAGGCAATCGTCAGCTTGGTTGTCACACCTGCTAATGATGCGGAGCTTGAATTTTGATGTTCACTCTGTTTTATAGCCACTGACCTCAGACGTTTCATCCAGCTTTAGCATCCCGCTTCGAAATATCTTTAGCTTCTAGCTTTAGACACCTACCGAAGTCACGTTAAGCGAGAAAGCTTCCGCGAAGACTAACTACAGGCGACCAGGAAGCATAGCACCATTCGAAAAGATGCGCTTGAAGACGCAACGCAAACACTTCTAGTCGACACGAGTCACTAACGATATAATCCAAACAGGAACACGAGTCATGGCGTTGTTCATCCGGCTAAACTACAACAGCTTTAGCGTTCCTACAAGCGATATGCTTATTTTTAGGCTCCCTTCTCTTCACAGTTTTAGGAAGCCGCTACATACCAAATCAGAATGTCTGTAGTCCCGCTACTTTACGAGGAAACGCACTACGTCTCTACACGCCAGCAGCGCCATCAACGCAGCGTCGACTCGTTTCCAGTCCAATAGCATTCTTCCTGGTACGACGAACGCGTTGAAGTTAATGAAGCTGTCTTTAATTAAGCAATAACGTGTTAATAACCATAACCAATTTATGTAGTCTTCTATATTCAATTATGTTGAATTCAAAACAGACATCCACTATTTGGCTGATAGGTACCATCATTTATTTATAGGTTGGTTAATTACCCAGCATCTTTTGAAAGTCGAATAATGAAGCTCTCTGGTTGGTTGCTCACTCTTTGATCAGAATCTTAGTAGTAAAATGTAGTCTAATTAGTCTTAACCATTAGCTACTTCGAACCTATAAAGACTAGAATGTAATCTAGACTCATTTAACATGTAAGTCGGGTCCTTGCTCGGCAATTCTTGTTTTTCTTGGTCTTGGTCGTCCGAAGTCGTGATCCGGTGCTGGGTCTAGGTTGTAAATGCACTTTAAACTGTTTAACAGTCGAATCCCGTCTTCTTTCACAACACTGCCTTGAAAAACAACTTGGTCCCGAAGTAGTCATCGCCACGCCGATACAAGTCCACCAAATCCTTTCCAGAGTCGTTCACTCTGTTTAACATCGAAAGTGTCCATAAGCCATCCTGGGTGTGGTGGCCCCGTGGGCATATCCTCACCCCCTTGCATCCATGTCGTAGGATCTGGCTCGATATGAGACCAGCCTTCTGTATCTTGAGCAAAGTTCGCCGCCGCACTTATCGCTGCGGACGGTGAACTCGCCTTTCCTCTCTTGTTCGCCGCACATCCTGTCACTGGTGGCGGTTCATTAGGTCCGGTTCCCCGTAGCCCTTGTTTGATCTTCTTAATGCTCTTCGCATCCTTTGACTTAATGTCCTTTGAACTTAGGTAAAAGTGTCCTTCTTCCACCTGCTCTTGTCCGTTAACACGCGGTGTTCCTCCATTGTTAGCAATTTCAAATTGCAGATTTGCGCCTATGTATAGTATCCCCGCAGACACTTCCACACTCTTGATTTGTCCACTCTGGGTAGCAACGGTATGATTCCTAGTAAATCCTTGGTTAGGTGGCGCTACAGGCTCACCCTCACTCCCGTTCAGTCGTCCCCATAGCATTCCTCTTTGCGTTCCTTCTTCCACAATGTGAATTGCATCATTGATCCTGGGTGTGATGGCCCGCAGGCCCTATTTCACATCCTGACATTCCTCCGGTAATAGCAACCTGTGATGCACAGTTGGGCTTAGGTGTGGTGGCCCCGCAGGATCTTCCACACCCCCAAGCGTCCTTCCCTGATATTGCCTCTTTAAACCTGGGTGTGATGGCCCCGTAGGCATTTCTTCACACCCTGTCGTAACTCCGATATTCGCGGCGTTTGAGTGAACCGTTGGTCCTGGTTGTAGAGGCCCCGTAGGCTCTCCCACACCCCCAAGTGTTTTCCTCGTTGTCGCAGGAACTGGCTCTATGTGAGGCCAGTCCCGATTATCCTGAGCAGAGTTCACCGCCGCACTTATCGCTGCTGACGGTGAACTTGCTGGCGGGGTGTGCTGCTGCCCGAAGGAGGACGGCTTGCCCTGGCCGTTCGTCCGTTGAAATCCTTTGCTCCTGAGTCCTGTCCAGAACCTCCCCATCCTTGTTGGGTGAGGTCTAGACTGCGAATTCGAAAAACTTTCTTTGACTTTTTACCCTATTAAAAATACTGTTTATATCGATATTTGAGTTGTTGGTCTATCTCTGATTAAGTGGTCTAGTGACTCACTTTTGTGTGCGTTTTTGGGTAAATATAGTCCAAATTTTCGTGTCAAAATAGGCATTCTAAAATATTTGGAATTCTGTACTTTTTCTCGACACACAACCTACACTTTTAAGAGGCCTGCTTCAAAGGCCTTGAAGTTACATGATACCGGGGAGTTGCTTTCTTTAAACCGAGGTGCTTGTTTTGCGACAGGTGCTGGTTTTCAGAATTGGTGGTCTGACTGGTGCTGGTTTTCAGAATTGGTGCTCTGACTGGTGTTGGTTTTGCGATTTACTCTTTTTCGAGTGTAGTAAATTTGATAAGAAATAATTTTAACAACTTCAGCACAGAAGCAACGGTTTCTTAGATTTACGCAATACATGTACGTAGTACTATTCATTCCTAGTCACTCAAGACATCAGGGTGAAAACAGCAATCGCTATCACTTTTGAGCTTGTTTGCTCTCTCCGCATACTCCATCTTTCTTCGTAGTGATGCTCGGGTTGTTGCAACTGGCGATTCCCAGGAAGCAAGAATTGGAATACGTAACCCCGTCCGAGCCGCAGACAGGTTTATAATCCTGGCTACAAACTTTGGGGCACCGGGTACCAGAAACATTAAGTGAGGGTGAAGAGGTGCTAAGACATTCGCCATCCGACACTTTGAAGATGGCATTTCCAGTCTTGCATTGAGTGACCCCAAGAATGCAATCATTGGAGTATGTTTTGCCATCCGATCCACAAACAGGACTGTAGATCTTGGTGCACCCTTCAGGGCATGTTCTTTCGGCGTTGGTAGAGTTCGGTGGAGGATTCGAGGAACACGCTCCGTCGGACACTTTCGTGATGTTTTTCTGGCTTTCGCAGGCCGCGCGGCTCAAAGTGCAATCGTTCGAGTACGTCTCGCCATCGGATCCGCATACTGGGTCATATACTGTCAAGCACGGGGATGAACAGTCACTGGTTGTTGTCACAGCAGTTGATTGCTGAATAGCGAAGATGGATGCGATAGCGGAAGTAAGGCCAATGACGATCTTCATGGAGTGTTTAGAGAGCGATGTGGTTTGTTATTTTCTTTCAAATTGTAAAATGATTGAACAAGGAGATTTTTTTTATTTGACCACAATGGCAAAGTGTCTGAACCCATCCTACTCATGGAAGGACTGAACATGTCGAAGATAAATGATTCGGGCGAAAAAAATCACGAATTTATCAGAGCTAGATTTTTGGAAGGGTTGACACACTCACTCGAAAATCCGATAAACCATCGCCATTCACAAGTGGTATTGGTGGCAAAGTTAACTGGAAATAATAATGAGTATATTTTCGTATGTCGTCATGGTCTGTTCAAGTGGCTATCCTTCAAGCTAACGTGAAGTAGGTCTAGGTGAATTAAGTTATCCTTACTTGGCGAAATCATAAGAGTTACACTTGTACAGTACTGTAGTATACATGTATACGGCACATCTCATCCGTCATAACAAACGGAATTTATACCTAACGAATGGCTCTGCCCCACACAGCTCACATGTAGTGTACCACACCATTTCCCATAACCATTCATTTTTCAAACTGGAGTCACTCGTTCCTTCTTACTTTCACTCACTCTATTTCTGGCAATGGTTGCGTTCTGGGGCTGCGAGGTAACTGAGACCCATGAAGTGGTCGTAGAGATCCCTGAAGGTTTTGTGCTAAATGTTTGCAACGCCACGTGTGATGCGTCCAATACCGAGTCACTGGTGGCTCTGGGTTTGGAGACGCAGCAGTTGGACGACAAGATGTGGAAGGGTGTAGTGGCTCATTTGGGAGCCAAGCAGCCGCTCATGGTCAAGCTCGACTTGGTCTTTGGACACAAAGTTAAGTTCTACCTGGCTAAGGGTTCTGGCGTCGTCAATGTCACTGGATACTTCCAGCCAGGTCCTTCTGCTGACTTGTCGAAAGAAAAGGCCGGAGAGAAAGCGGTGACTGGACCCAAGAAGAACACCAAACGTGCTCGAAAGGAAACGAAGACGGAGAAGAATACGAATGAGGTGTGTACTGAACTGTTCGACTGATATATTTCGGTACCCATCTGTAAATTACCTCCGTGGTCCTGTTTTTCGATATCACGGGGGTCCAGACCGGATGGGATAGAAAAGTGTATGCATCCACGACAAAAGTTCTTTTTGTCCTAATACTCGAGCATGGTCCTTAAGGCTGTCTCCGTGCGAACGTAGCGCAGTGTGCTGTGGCTGTCTTCAAGTGCTTGAATCGGCTGTGAACCACGTTCGTTGCTCCCTGTACTTTGATATTTGCACCCCCTGTTGTCGAAAACGATGATGAGAGGAGTAAATTCGTGGTGCGTAAAGGAATGTGACGAATGCCGGGGAATGTCTGTTCTAGCGAGGTAGCATGTTAAGCAGCGCCTGCCTATTGCGTCCGTAAAAGGCTATATTGGCCTTTCCCGTCGGAATCATACGAGTCATAACTGTGCAACATTCATAGTGATGCATACTATGAATTTAGTAGACCCGGAGCTGTTATACTGACAAATTTGTTGCTGTTGCTAAATAAAGGTTTCAACTGCGTCGAGTAGTACCGAAAAGCCGTCGAAGAAGAAAGCGAAGCCAGGGAAGAAGGTGGAACCGACCAAGGAGAAGAGCGCCGAAAGTCCTGAGACGACATCTGAAAATTCGGCTGCCCCCGTGGACCCGTCGCAAAAGAAGAAGCGCAAGAAAAAACAAAAGAAGCCAGCTGCTGAGGACGAGACCAATTGAGAAATAGAACCATAGAATATTTCTATAATCTACGGTATACACAATGAACCTTGTTCGTCTATTAGTTTGATGGATTTTGTGTTGGTACCGGTATCCACTCTCCGGAACTAGTGCGTTTCAACGTTTGTACTGCAGCTTGACCCCAATCAATACTCATGATTGCGATGAAAAGTACAAACACGACGTATAGGACCCAAGAGATATTAAACATCTTGAAAGCGTGCATGTTATCTCGACCAATACATTTGCCCATCCACGGACAATGATGGTCGTAGCCAGCGATGCAGACGCCGCAGTCCTCACAATGTTCCATCGAGCGGTCTTGCTCAATGCTGCAAATATCACAATATCTTCGTCTCGACGGATGTCGACGCTGATTCAAGTTCCTCTCTGACTCCATCTCGACGACGTGTTCCACTGTCGCCAGCGGCTCGTCTTCCAACTTGGTCACCTCACTTTCGTCCTCTGTCATCGACGTTTCTTTTGATCGCACAATACCTGGATCCGTGCATGTTGTCTGGAATAGATAGTAGAGCGTCATGCCACAGAGTCCTAACGTCACTAGTGTGTCGTACCATGGCATAATCGCCACGTGCTGAATTAAGAACATGCCCGTCGACATTAAGATGATACCCAATGTAACCAAGACACCAACCCAGTGCGGCCCTACAATAACCAGCTTCCCATTCCATCGTTCATGGAGAATCTAAAACAAAATCAGCACAACACATTAACCATGCAACACGTCACGTCAATATATAATTCCTCTCTCTCTCTCGCTTACGTAGCTATGTCCGAGTCGCTTCAATTTGCAACAACAGAGACAGGAGAGCGGATCTGTGCTTCCTATTGGCTGCGAAAGAGCAAGTAAAACCGCGTCTTCGTCTTCTTCGAGTGCGTGCCCTTTATCCAACTGTTCTCGCAATCGTTTCACAGTGGCACGTTTGGCTTCATACTGTTCACGAGCAAGAGAAGTCGACGCGGCAGGAGCACAACCGTCGCGGTCGTTAACGCTCTCACTGTTCATCGGAGCGATTTCTGCTACTTCTTAAGTAGCATAACACTTCTTTGGTTTTTTTACATAACTAGGTTACTCTATGAAATAATGCAGCGACTCCACGCTGATTCTTCTTCCTTGCCTTCACTAGAGCTTGTTGATGTCCGGGCGGCCAGAATCTTCTCAAAGAGTTTGCGATCCGCCTCCGCTTTATCGACTTGAGCTTTTGCAGCGACCGCAGCCACATGCTCATCGTATGAGGTGACGTCGACCCCGAATTGAGCCTTAATTTCGTCGTTTACTACCTCCTCAGTAGGTTCCTTCAAGATCACAAACGCGTTCTGGTCACTTTCACGTACTATGCGTTGGACTTTCGACGTCTGGAACACGTCTTCCATGCGCACGTGCTGAATCCGACGCTTCGTGGTGCTACTTACACGGTAAACACGAGCACGGTCAATGGTCTGCGTGACGTTGTTCAGATCGAGAAAGCTCTCGTCCGAGACCATTAAATTGAGTTGATTTTTCACACTCTCTAATTCTTCCAGCCGCATTTTGAGGCGTGTAGAGCAGTTTTCCTTAGCTACCAGCTGATCCGGCAAGTTGCCATCGGCATCATGGGCAAGCAGACCCAGGAAGCAAACCGCTGTCATAAACGCATCAAATCCAGCTTCATGACACAGCAAATGTTGTTCGTCGTCAGCCTCAGCCATGAGCGCTTCACGATACGTATCGAAACGCTTGTCCCGAGGAATTAAGCTCTCGGGCTCCGGCTTGACATTTTCGCGCATGTACTCAAAGAGTGAGGAGAGACTAGTCGAGTTCATTTTATCACGAAGACGAGACTGCAGTGCAACGTGCTTGGTGTCGTAAATGGTGGGGAAGAGCTTGAGCAGCTGCTGCTTGAACTCTGCCAGTGTCTCGGGAAGTGGCTTGTAGAACTGGTGAAAGAGGTAGACAAAATCCAAGAGTGCATTATGCCCCACAATAGGCAATTTGCTTTCACTGAGAGCTTCAATGACTTTGGAAAA
This sequence comes from Sclerospora graminicola, assembly GCA_001887855.2. Lineage (NCBI taxonomy): Eukaryota > Oomycota > Peronosporomycetes > Peronosporales > Peronosporaceae > Sclerospora > Sclerospora graminicola. The sequence goes on along the minus strand of MIQA02001504.1, from coordinate 17,024 downwards.
GCCAATCGCTTCGTCTACCTCGCGCTGCATTTCCTCGACCTTTGCTGCAATTAGCTTCTCCTTGGTCTTTTTAGAAACGTATGACACTTCAATACCTCCTTCGACACGTTCCGAGTATAGATAATTTGCCATGGCACGTGTAGTTTCATGTACAATCATGGAAAAGAATGAATTTTTCGTTGGTATGAGCAGTTTATCTCCCTGCTTTGCTCCTCCGGCAATCCATTGACTTAGTTGCGCTTTCACTTCCTTCTGAAAAGCTACACCACCGTCTGAGAGCTGCAAATTCTTGTTGGTTTTCGTCAGTCCATCAATTTGATATTGAAGACGCTTCTTCATCCTTGGTGTCTTGGATAAGTTCACAAACGAGATGCCATCTCGAATAAACTTATTAAAGTCAAAGCCATGCTCCGATAGAAACTGTAGACTAGAAGCTTGGCACAAGAAGCGTTCGTCTAGTGATCCGTAGGGACGAGGAAATACGTAAAAGTTCCACGTTTTGATCTGACATTGATCCTTCTTGTCTAAATGCACAGTCGACAACCCAAACTGCGTGATGAGAAAGCTCTCCCCTGCTCGCTTCACCTTTCGATAACGTTCTTCCAATGTGTCTAAATACTGCTCACGTTCCAGTTCATTGGGTGAGAGACCTGTAAACTCCGTATCAATCGCTACAAAGCGGCACGTGGGAAGCTTTAAATCTTGCTGTAAGTCATTAAAACATTTGGTGAAATTGTGGCGTGTCACATTCATCTCGAGGAACGAGTCTGCGTCAGTAGCAGATTCTGATATTGTAGATGCTGTTACTGAAGCGTTGAGAAAGACGGTACGGAAGCGACTTGGAAGGATAAGGGAGCGACCAAGTGGCGAGTGAGAGGTACGCAGCATTCGGTGAATGGCTCAAGTGGAAGTGGTTATAAAAGGACATTTAAGTTGTGTACCACACTACTACAGGATGAGTTTTAGCGTTCTTCATGGAAGTCGAAGTGACGAGTGTGAAGGACCTAACGGACACGGAAGTGTACGAACTCGTGTACCAATTGAAGCAGTGCAATGAGAGTGATCCAGCGGAGACAAGGCGACTTCTTCAAGATCATCCCGAACTGGCGCGTGCCGTTGCCCAGGCGCAGCTTCGTCTCGGGATGATCAAAGAGCGAACGGCATCAGGACCTGCTCCTGCCAATGCTATTGTAAGCAGCGTTGCGCTCTTTCTTTTCGTGTACGAAGTGTAAGAGTCTCATTATCTTTTTATGGATACTATAGGGCGTGTCGAATGATTTAATGGAAAAGCTGGACCCGGAGCAACAAGAGTTGCTAGAGCAGGTGCAAAACTTAGCCCCCGAGATTATCCAGTCACTGCCGCCTGAGGAGCGACGGCAGATCATGGAGCTGCGAGAAGCCATGGGACTTCCACCTCTTTAAGTGACTTTTTGGACGACAAAACACAAGAGTTGCAACCAGCGACAAGATCACTTGGAGTCATGCGTTAAGCGTTTCTTTTACGTGTGTGTCTACTGTAAAGATACCTACCTACACTTCAGAATTTGAAATCCTTGAGCTTCTTGCTCTTCTCAGTCTTGACTCGTTTCTTCTTATGAGCTGTCTCCTCTTCATCTTCTACAGGATCGGCAACCGACTCCGACGGAGGTGCATCTTCAAAGCGACGCCGAATCCGCCGCCCATTTTCAGTGGTGCGCGTGCCACTGGATTCGTCGGGTACGACGTATGCATGGCCGGAGCCGTACAACGACGTTCCCACCGATGTCTACACAGTAAAATTGAATGTGAGCACCATTTATTGGCATACTTAGTAGAAAACAGTGTCTTTCCACCTCTTTCTGTTCCAAAACAGTGTAGAGCTGTTGCGGAGCATCCGGTGTTTCCGTTCCTCTGTAAGAAAATAAACACATGACCATGAACTCAGGTATAAAATCACTGAGCCTAGAGCTGAGAGCCCGCGACGTACCGAATTCCTTTACGCAAATCCACGACACCGGGCGTAGTGAGGCCAGACGCGACACTTGAAATGCCATCTACCAAGGGCGTTTCCAGACCAGTGGCATCCAGACCTGCTGCTTCAGCACCGCCTTGCATTGTCTCTTCGGCATCTTCGCCTTCGTCCTCGCCTTCATCTTCTTCTTTTTCCGCTGCAACGATACACATGTTCACATTAAAAAAAGAAGAACCCAATATGGTGTTTTCACCACAGGATCGCACCTTCTTCCTCTTCAAGTTCACCCCATCTCGCTCGGTCCACCTCCTCAACCTATTGCACAAGAAAGACATAGTACCTCGTTACAGTGTCGCAAGACCACACAAAAAAACAACGATTCGAAATCACCTCCTCCTCTGTTTCCGCCGCCTTGCCAAAGACATCACCGTACAATGGCACACCATTTTCATCCACTGGTGGCTTGCCCCATCCACCGGGATGGTAGCCAAAACTTGCACCTTCAGGAATTGGCGCGTTTAACCCTGGAATTCGAAGATTTGGATACGCTGGTGGTGGCCCATATCGTTGAACGTTCAGCAGCCATGGGGGTGGCACCCCCTCCACCATCCCGAGCGCGGCCTTGAGCTCATCGGAGAGTTGACCGGGTACCTTGGTCTTGACTTTGACTTCAAACTCTTTTCCTTCATAGTAGCTGCAAATTGAATACACACGTTTTAATGTACGACAGCAACTGCAGATTCTTTATCAGTAACTTTGACGTACAGATCACCTAGCTGCGTAAGCTTCGGTTTCGTTTGAAAACGGAAGAACGCGTCGTGTAACACTTGGTAGTCAATATCGATCCGCCCCATCTTTGGTTGGATCCGTTCTCTTGCTCGCTGCTTGTTTTTTTTCTTGTCATCCTCCTCTGCCACGGCATTTCGCATTTCAGCAATCCCAGTTTGTGCAATAAACTCTGGCAATTGGAAGGGCTTTTTCTCAAAACCGCGCTTGCCCTGGAGATACTTGCGCTTGTGGCACCAGTGACTTGGTACGGGTACCGTATTCCGATACGACTTCAAGTACACCAGTAAACGTGGATCTGCGGACGTCACATCATGGGCTTCTACCACATCAGGATGCGACACAAGCTGTTTCAGTTCTGCAACACCGAGGCGCTTGCTCTTCTTGCAAGCCTTTCGAGACAGCACTTGTTCCTCAGCGTTTGCCTCCACAACCTCCTCATTTTCTCCTTCCTCCTTTGCTTCCTTTGTCTCGTCATCTTTTCCATCCTATAGTGGTATTAACCAACATCAGTCGTATAGTGGTAACAAACACCAGACAGATCTTGCAGCCACCTAAACGCACCTCGTTATCCGTAGTGCCACATAGCTCTTCCGCTGATGAAAACTTGCCAAAAACACGCATCATTTCCTCATACGCTGGATCATCTTGCGGAAGCGCTAGTTCCTTACTCAAGTCGGCGCTGACATACTCCACTTCGACGTCTAGTGGAGACGCCAGAGCCGTCTCATCCGACGACTTGGCTGCTCCATTGCTGGTACTGGATCCTTCTGTCTTGACGCCATTGATCTCTGCCTGCTTCTGTGCACGCTTCTTGAGCCGTCGTCGCTGATTCTTGGTCAATCCGCCACTCTCTGTCATGATGACGCCCCGATCCCTGCGTTTTACCTTCCTACCAATTAGCCCTCTCGATTAAGTTACGCTGTCGAAATGCTCTAGACTATAATCAGAAAGTATCAGATTTATGGATTAAGTTATCAATAGTCCCTTTTTCTTCACTTTTCGACTTTAGCTCAGCCGTGCACATACAAAGGTTCTGAGTGCAACACCTCAACGTCTGAAGCGCAGTTGCAATTTGTTCTGGCATCACATGTATCTAAAGTACTGAGAGTTTCACGCAGACGCTGTATTAAGTGTCGTCCTTTTAAACATCTGTACGATATTGATCAACCCTACAAGCATCCAAAGCGCATCACAGGACAGCCAATCGAAGTATCGCGCGATTGCTAATGCTGTGTTGCAATTTTTCAGCTCCACAAAAGAGCCTTGTACTATCTTCCTCCTGATTTTTTTCTATTTAATTACAACGGATAGGGGTAGGTAGGTTCGTCAGTATACGAAAACCAAGTCAAGTGAGGAACTTATCAAACGCGCCCCTGGAGCACCAGCCTCCCCTCTCCCCACAGACGAAGCTCCACGGCGCTAACAAAGCGCCGACTTTTTGACGGGACGCGCGGCTCTCCCTCCCTAGGGAAAGGACAAAGGCACCAGTGTATTTGAAAGTACAGTGTCTTTGCTCTCCGCTGACGCTTGACACGTGATTCGACGCGTGTGCCTCACTCACTGCCCTGTGTAGATACTTTTCGCCATCTGTTTAGTTGACTTAGAAGCAAGCACCTGGGAGGCAAAATGAAAAAGTCTCCTGTCGCAGCAATGAGCAACATTCGTGAGGCCGTACGACGCAAAAGCGTGGGACTGAGCTTCACGACAAACTTTAGCATCTTTAGTCGTGGCACGAGCTCCACGGGCGAAGACGATCGGTCAGAGCACGAAGGCGATGACTTAACGGATGACTTGGAAAGCAGTCAATACAGTCGCTCGAGAATAGACTCGACAGCAGGTGACGACGACGTAGAGAGCAGTCCATCGCCCGCTGTTAGCTCCCGTAACTCGTACGTCGAGCCCCCCGAGCCTCCTCTCCCGCCTCCAGGTGGATTACTCGAAGCAGCGACGAAGAACGTGCAAGGAAAGATGCAGACCATGATGGAAGCCATTCATGAAGTCACAGAGTCCCATGTGAGTGGTTCTGACGGGATTGTGTTGGATACTACAGTTTGTGATGCTCATTTTTATGGTTATGTTAATTGATTACTTGGATCTGAACTGCAGGACGATGAATCGATTCAATGTAGTGTATTTCTTTCCCGAACGGCGCTGTTTTCCGACCGACTTGTCGTGTTTATCGGTGACAGTGATGGCTGTCCGGCTGGTATTTGGAGCACACGTCTGTGTGTCCGCTCAGGATCGGAAGGAGGTGGTATATTTAAGGGAAGCTTAGGGTCCATGCTGCCGTATTTAATGAAGGCAAAGGAAGACAAGCTTGGGATCGTGCTCTTTGACGATATCTTTAAAGATTCGATACGGTCGGGTGAAGTGGATGTGCGTATCGAGAAAAACAATAATTTTTGGGTATGTTTTGTTTTAATTGGGTACAAAAAATAATTATATTTTTTTTCTACGTAGATGAGGAGCGCCGTCCAGCGGTTTATGACGGGCTGGCGTAACCACGTCTTGACGTCTCGAGCGACGCATGTTTTCATTGTCGCATATCGAGATGGCGGGAAGCTTTTACTCGAAGCCTTGCGCGCTCACATGAAAGAGATGCAGCGTCACATTAGTGGCGTGACGTTTTTGCAATCGACGCATGAAATTTCGTCCGATGATTCGTACACGTTGCGAAAAATGATTGCCCAATGGTGTATTGCGTACATGGCATCTTCGGAAGGCGTTCATGCTTTTAAACGCATGAAAGCCAAAGAAACGCCGTTGGGGTGTGTCGTTCTCTCGGCAGGTCCAGTGAATTCAGATGTGGTCTTGCTCCAAAAGGTTGTCGCCTCTGTGTTTGCTAGTTTCAAGGCACGGTGGTCCGGTTTCCGCGTGAAAAACGTCAATAGCGGGATGGAAAAGTCGTGTTATGCCTGCAAAGGGGCATTCAACATGCGTCGTTGGCGTCGACATTGTCGTACGTGTCAAAATCCATGCTGTGAAAAGTGTTCGTCCGTCGAGAATACGCGTCACGAAGGTCAAGTGCGTCTTTGTATGACGTGCAGGGCCTTGCCATCGCTTATTCACTGGTCTCGACCGCGTGCAGTGCGTACGGGGGAGAAGGAGAGTGTGTTTAGTGGATCGGCCAAGCCAGGTAAAATGTCGGTGAATGACTTTGAACTTGTGACGGTCATTGGTCGTGGCGCGTGTGGAAAAGTGCTCTTGGTGCTGAAGAAAGATGGCGCGGATGCAGGGCACTTGTATGCAATGAAGGTACTGAAGAAAGAGTGGGTCATGAACAAGGATTTAGTGACGCAGACAATGGCCGAACGTCGTATCTTGCAAGAGGCAGACCATCCGTACATTGTCCAGCTAAAGTATGCTTTCCAGAACCAAGACAAACTGTACATGGTGATGGAGTACTACAGTGGCGGTTCACTTCGTCAAGTCTTGCGTCGCCGTGGCCGCTTTAGTATTAAACGGGCACGGTTCTATCTGGCTGAGATTCTTCTTGCTATAGCTCACTTGCATGCGTCGAACATTTTATACCGTGACTTGAAGCTCGAAAACATTGTCATTACTGCAGATGGTAACGTGGCATGCACGGACTTTGGTCTCTCGAAAGAAGAGATGGATGACAATGAGCGGACGAGTTCATTTGTCGGTACGTGCGAGTACTTGGCCCCGGAATTGATTATGAAGGAAGGGTATGGTAAAGCCGTGGATTGGTGGGCTCTGGGTATCTTGGCGTACGAGATGATTCAAGGCGACTCGCCATTCCGTCACGATGTCCCTACCATCCTGTTTGACAAGATTTTAAAGGAAGAACCCGAGTTTAGCGACCGCTTTACCCCCGAAGCTCAGGATCTGATTATCAAATTGCTTACGAAAGACCCTGCACGTCGTCTTGGGTGTGGCCCCGACGGTGTCGAGGAGATTAAGCAACATCCGTTTTTTAGCGAGATTGATTGGGACAAGCTCTTGCGAATGGAAATGGAAGTCCCACGTCCTCCTCATCGTATGGAGGACGTGACGGATGAAAGTCACTTGAATCGTGCAATTGCAAAGATGCGCGAGGCACGGGAAGAGCTCATGCCCGACTCGCCCGTGTCCTTACCTTCCTCTCCTTCGGAACAGAAACACTTTGATCGGTTCTCGTACCAAGGACTTGGAGACTGGAAACCCGAGATGGCGGACATGGATTTTGATGAAGAGACGGGTGACTTTAAACAAGGAACGATACACGAAGATGAAGAGTTTGTCGAGGAAGAGAACCTCGAAGAGCCTGGCGATGGGGATTGTGTACCGCTCTCCCCTGGTTCAAAGGTCAACTCGATGACGTCTTCCAAGACGACGTCGCCATCCAAGGCAAATGGCTCGGACACGCCCCCCGCCTCGAGCTCGGCTGCGTCCCCAAGGAGTCCTCAAAGTGTGGGCAGTCCTAATAGTCCACCTCCTGCGCCCATGAGTCCTAGCAGCCCAACGGACGCGCCCACGACGCCAACGGAACCGCAGTCACAGACCATTTAGGGATGACATACAAACTCTGATTGGATGTAAATGCATACTGATAGTCGTAGTAAAGGAGGTGAGTGTTTTAACCAATCAACTCAATTAAAGGATTTACTGTATAACCCGTTTTACAAGCCCCTCAAACGAAATTCGAGTGGTCTAGGGGGGAGATACGGTACTACTTCAAGTACAGTACATACTTTGCCAATCGTAACCGGAGACATCATTCGGATTGCTCTTCGGTCAACCGAACGGACAGACGAGGGGAATAGGATCGAAGAATCTAATGTCGGAGGTGCTGGGAAATTTAGATGTCATCAACAGAGCTAAAGCTTGATGTTCAAACGGGGGAAATTTTGTGGAGAAATGACGAACTAAAGCCTGTTTTGGATTCGATGGTACGGTTTGCTGATTTTTATGGCCTTTTTTGGGAGCAGATCGCTTCACTGTGGTCTTGTTGCGCGCCAAGAGCATCGTTTGTGGGTTAATCGCGTTGGTACAAATTTTGGCTTACATGATCCTGCAGACGAGATAGACCAGGGAGTCGGCGCTCCTACGTTGTATACGTCTTCAGATAGCGCCGACGATCAGTCCTCAAGAGCTGAAACTGTATTGGGAGTGTCAGGCTTGCACATGTGAAAAATTTAACGGCGACAAACCCAGCGCTACTTGGGAAGTGAGTAGCATTCCTCGCGTTGCGCGAGCACCACACTAGCTGCCGCGAGAAAAGGAGGAGAAAAATGCCAAAAGGTCAGGTGAAGATGGGTTTTGGTATCTTGGCCATATATTCTCGCGTCCGTTTGATATCTACTCTGATAAGGAACATCCGCGTGATGTTGAAGAATGATCTCTGGATCTAATCTGCAACGTATTCCGCCTGTTTTACCCTCCTATGCCAGAGGACCAAAGGTTGCCTTACATGTTAATCTTCCTAAGGATTCACTGCCAGCTAATACGACTGCACTTGATTGGATTAGACCGGGGCTCGGATGAAAAAGATAAGGAGACAATTACAACTTTTAAAGAAATTGTGGCGTATCGAGCATTGAAAGTTTGCAAATTTTCGCTTTAGTGTAACACGGCCATCGAAAACTTACTGTTACGTCAAATTAATGTTTGCGTCTTCATAGTCTCCATCTGAATTTACTTCCTGACCAGAAGCTCAGTGGATCATCACTACTACGAGCTAGAGGTATCCACCTAAGTAGGGGTTCTCTCGTGATTTTACGCGAAAACCACCTGCTTAATGGAATCGAGCAATTGGTAGCTCATTTAGTCGGAAAATGAGCCTCGCGTTTGAAGAAACTGAGGGGGGAAAATATTGCGACTCTGGATTGAGCACGACTTTATCTTTATCATTGAAAATGAGACAGTGATTACCATCAAAGATGGTGGTGAGAGTGATCTCTGGGGCGAATTAAATCGTCGTCTCACCGTGCCGTACTCCAAGTTACGGCACCATAACGCGACGTTTATGCCCATTTTCGCTATAATAACTGGATTTGACGAAAACATCTTTGGTCCGGAGAGCTTCTAATACCAACGGGTTGCTTTCTAGAGTACCGGATATTGCCAATGTAAAAAAGTCAGGTTGTCAACCAAGCGTGGAATAGATTATTACTCAGTGGATGAAGAAACTCCGCTGATCCGAAGTTTTGCAACACACGATACACCTCTACGGAGTGATTTAGCCCTCACTTTAACCCCGCAAGCTTTTTTTCAGTGGAAATTCCAGTAGCACACGCCGCAGTTTCCAGACATCCGAGTTAGAGTTAAGTGTGGATAAAATCTCGTCACTTTTTAATCCATCCACCTCTGAACATACAAGTGAAAGACATGTTGGCAATTATGTGTGTTTTACCAATGTGTCTCTAAAAGGACAGTCGAGAGACATGATGAGGTAATTACGCGGATCCGTACTTTGGTGTAGCGCCCTCCCGCCTTCGTGTCGCATTTGGAGGGGCGGGGATGGAAGGCGATTGCGAATGAAGTTATGAAGGTTTTTGCAGCGTTAGAGACACTTGGGATCCGATGTTCGGATAATACCGTGCTTTTAAAGTTAGTCGAAAACATTGATCGCGGAAAACATGGACCCATTACCTTAGCGCAGTTTGATGCCGTGGTACATCGGTTAAAGTTATTGCACATGCTTGAGGAACAGGAGGCCACCCGCTTCTTCTCCTCAACCATCTTCATCTCTATCCGTCTCGGATTTTTTCCAGTACAAAGCTACAATCTTATACCAGACTTTGTGTACCCATATTTATCAATAATTTAGGGGCCAATTATGCACCTTATTGAGGAAGACAGCTCACAACAGGCGAATACCCCGATCTTCAGACCTGGAGCCGGCTTGAGGTCGGCTTCTTGAGACTGGCTTGGATCGCTATCTTCGGGATGAGGCCGATTTCTGGAGCTGACTTAGGGTCGACGTTGGGTGGACTTCTTGAGATCGGCTTCTCGAGGTCGACTTGGAGTCGATTTCCGGAGTCGTCTTGGTACTATAGAAATGATTCTGTGTAAGTACGGTCTTCCGGAGTCGTCTTGGGTCGGCCTGGGTCGGCAGCTTTGATCGACTTGAAGCCGACTTCTGGAGTTGATTTAGGGTCGATGTTGGGTGGACTTCTAGAGGTCGACTTGAAGTCGACTTCTGAAGCCGACTTGGGGTCGGCTTTGAACCGACCTGTGAAACCAACTTCGAGCCAATTCGAGACCTCCCAAATAACCCACACTATATATTCTGATCCCCTTCACGCTCCTCCAACTCCTCTGGGACTTTCATCGGCTGCAGTGTCTTGGAATGGACCAGAAGATTTAATAAATCAATCATATCCATTAACCAGTCTAACCGCTCGAATCACCGATATCCAGCCATAATATCACTCTGAGAACACAACCCAGCCATATTCCATGAGTTGGTCCAGCTGTAATCAAACTTCGTGGACGTATCTCGACCGATTCGACTCTTGAATCAACCTGGTCTATTATCCAAACATCTATAGGCGGTCGTAAGACTCAACCGATTCACTCAGTGTAATAACTTATGGAAAGGCATAGCAACGGTGACTTCCATACTTTTCTTCACATTTTCCACTTGGTCCCATTATCGAACGTACCGTTCAATAGTGAGTCGACATGTCCCACATATCAACTGTTGCTTCCTGCCCATCCGTGATGGGTGATCTCGCGACCACCAATCAGCGTAGAGATGTGGACCACTCATGTGCCGATGAGCGGGACCTTAATTGTGGAGCATTGCTACGGGAATTCGAGCACGAAGCGCAATAGGTTCGAGGTAATGCAGACTCACGAAAAAGATGATCGGGGGTCCCAATACAGTCCTGATCGGCAAGCAGCTACCAACCGACCGAAGTCGACTCCATCAAGACCGGCTGGTTGGGAATCGATGGAATATATTTCTTTTTTATGTGTTATATACCGAATGACCTAGTGACGAAGGGTGGAAAGGGAATTATAAATAAAAGAGAAATGAAAAAAATGGCGGTCGTGATGTGTTAACGAATTAAAAGGAGAGTGAACGAGAATGATCGGCTATCACCATAACTAAGTCCCATACTTTTGGTGTAGAAATCTGGAGTCCAGGGTGGTTCCAAGGGTCATGGTGATCGATCCCGATCTCGCTAGTGACAATTTTTACAAGAAATGGTCCGTTGGCAATTTACTAGCTCAGTGAATTGTGTTGATATTCACTTAACGTAATTCATCGGATAATGGCGCCAAAATGGGTATTTAAGCTTTTTGGTCACCATTTTAGCACTTTTAAGCCAATCGCATCGAGACAGGTACAAAATTAAAGCGGTTTTAATGGTGCGTCAGCTGGTATCTACATAAACCTATGCCGTTAATATTTGTCATTTCCAGTGGCGCACAAGTAGAAAAGTTTGATTTTTCTATGCAGCAGCTTATGACAGGAGCTCTATTGAGGAGAACGGCTACTATTGTGGTTTAATTTTGTCAGACGGACCGAAAAAACATATGGGAACATCGAGATAAATAATATTCTAGTTATTATGATATCAGTGGACACTTTTTTCGCGCAAGAGTCATGTGATTTGCCCCCGGGCGCCATAAACTGATGTTGTGAAAAGCCTGCCAGTGACTGGAGTGTATTCTGGATATCGTGTCTCTGATTGAATTTTTCCGCCATAATCTGTTGATCCGCCATAATCTGATGAATTACGTTAAGACCTTGTTGCGCTTAACATAGCGATCTATTTACAGTCACACCTCCCAATAAGAACTCCCCTATCTGGCACAAATCCTGTATCTGAATCCACAACTCTCTGGACCAATCTGTACACTGTATTTTTGTATGGATGAGCGAATTCCCTCTTTTCCTGGGTCATTTTATAAGTGGTCTTCGGGGCGTAAGCCTCTTGTTGAAGGACAGGGTGGTTACGACCACAAAGCACGTCAGAACTGACGGAGGCTGCAAACCGGAAGGTTTTTGAAGCATTTGAAAATGAAGAAGAAAGTGAGTTGAAAATCCTGGCCGAAGGACGTGCAGCGCGTTTAAAACAGGGGCAACCGAAGGCACAGACAAAGGTCACTATGAACCGGAGCCTGGTCGAAGAAAAGGGAGAAAATTTAAGTGAATCTATGCTTAGTAAGTCAGGGAGGAAGACCACCAAAACCTACAAGGCAGCGACGTTGGAACAGGGAGTTTTTAAGAAGAAGATCAAACGGGCGAGCAATAATATGGAGAGAGATTCCGTGGAAAACGAACCGGCAAGCACAAAGGACGCTAATCGCAAACAAGGGAATGTTACGAGTTGAGCTGGAGAGAATATACTGTTTGCGTTTGCTGTGATTGTTACTGATGAACAAAGAGGTGGGAATGCTGCATCTGTGTCTGATCCTACCAACTATAGGCAGACACATGACGGGAAAAACTTTAAGCAATGGCAGATGGCCGAAGAGGCTGAGATTAAATCTCTGGAAATAGCAGGTACGTGGAAATCGGTGCGCAAGGTGGATGGAAAGGTTTCGTTATCGTGTATAAAACAAAGCTGAAAGTGGACGGAACCATCGAACATTTTAAAGCACGGCTGGTCGCCAGAGGGGACAGACAGGTCTACGGAGAAGATTTTTCAATGCCGTTCTCGACCGTAATGGAGAGCAACAACGTGAAGATTATACTTGTGATGTCTCAAATTTAGGGAGTACCTACGTGGCACGGCGATACCCCGAGCGCGTACCCCAGAGCGAAAACTGAAGACGGGTACCTGATATACTTAAAGCTAGCATGAAGACATTGAAACTCTAGGAGTAAAGTCGGAGGGTGAGTTGGTGCCACAATTAAAGAAGAATCTTTACGGACTTAAGCAGGCAGGGCGCCTGTGGTATGAACGCTTGCCGGAAACTCTCATGAAGATGGAATTTATGCAGTGCCTTACCGATACGTGCATTTTCGCGCGACAAAATCAGAATGGGATAATCTTAATTGAAGTTGACGTTGACGATTTACTGGTGACAGGAACGAAGGAGAGCCTGGTTGATGAATTTTTTGTTCGGGTGAAAGTATTGGAGCTAAAAGACCTACTGTAGGAAATGTCGAAAAATTCCTAGGGATGAGAATAAAAAGAAGACCCAAATGTGGGGTACATGATTGACCTAGAATGTGTGGTTTAACAGATGCAAAAACGTGAGAACGCCGATTAAAGAGTGGAAATGTCTGAAAGTTGAAATGAAGTATTGTCAGAGTGGTCCGCGACAGGTGATCATACAATTAACGTTTCTCAATCGATGGTTGGAAGTTTTCTTTGGATATCCAGGTGCACACGACCGGGTATTTCTTCGCAGAGCACAGGGTGACGAGACGCTCGCATGCGCCGACACTTCTAGACTTCAAAATGGCAAAAAGAATTGCGAGATACTTGAAGAGGTCCAAGGCCTTGAAGTTTTTTGTGAAGCATGACGAAAATTTGCATATTCCAGTCCGTATAACAAGCTATACGGACGCTGACAGCGGATAGTGGTTTCGTTTACGCAAATAGAGTAATTGTTGAGTGGACTGTAAGAAGAATACCTCTGTGGCACATCGACGTCTGAAGCAGAATTTGTAGTGGCAACAGCTGGTGGAAGAGAGGCGCTGGGAATCAGAGAGCTTTCGAGGAAATCGGTTTGAAAACGAAGGCGCCGATTGTATAGAAAATCAACAATTAGGCAGCTATAATCAACTACAAAATGAATCAAGCGCCGCAAAGGCGAAACACATTGACGTCAGGCTGAAGGTCCTGAAGGATTACGCAAAAAAGGGTAAAGTTTAGCTGAAGCATGTCGCGAGTCAGGATATTGTAGCTGACCTGTTGACCAAGACATTGGATGCACCGAGAATGAAGAAGTTACACGACAAGATTGGTTTGAAGTGAACACTTAATTGTCATTAATGTTGTTTCCCGGAAGCTACATGAACATGGATATGGGAATTTGCATAAGTAGCGACCGCGGTACTTTTGGAAGGAGTGTTTGTGCATGCTTTTCGATGATGGTAAAAGGGATGAAATTCCAGGTTACAAAATTACAGTGGCTTACTCTACACAAAAATCATGTTAGGAAATTTCAGGTTAAATTTATTTTAATATTACATATTACACTTTTCATTTTTCACTAAAAGGCGCAGGACGACTTTTTGGCATGAGCATTCTTCGGTATACTGGTACTACGTATACACGCATATACGCCCCTCGACGGTACTAATAGAAATAATATCCTGAATCGTGTTGTCAAATGTTTTTAGGTGCGAAATGAGCTTCATTGATTAGCGCCAGTTTCAAGAAGAGTGCTAAACCCAACTGCTATTGGAAAAATCCACACACGCGAAGCCTAGTTAGTGTGGGATCAATTTTCAGGTTTAAGACCTGTTGTTCAAAAACGAACCTGCACTTGGATGCCCCCCCCGCTTCAGGAGCGTGTATTCTTATTTATCCAGACAGTTGTCCCTGCCTTCGTAATATGTTACGCATTTTTTCCTTTTGTCATAAGAGGGGACGCACAATATTCGAATATTGCGATATTCCTTTTTTGCAATATAAGCGATGCGTGCTGTTTGGACAGCCCCCCTACATGTAGCAAAAACACGCCCTCCCCCCTAGCCCCCCTCGAATCTGCCTCCAAACTGCCTTCAACCCTACCCTACCCCTGCCTCCAACAGTACCTGCAACATTACACTATCTCTATGCCCTCTCACCCAGAAACAGAGAAAGACAGGGCAACTTGGACGGCAGACCAGGTGTCCTTCCCTTTTGCTGAGCTCGTCGCCTGTAAGGAGGATAGGCTCGACGCGGACAGTTCCTCATTCAAATCGGCTGCATGTAAACGTGTGGAAATGCTGGTCAATGAATTCTTCGAGGTGGCCCCCCCCCAGTAGCTAAAGAGCTGGTATGCCATTGTAAGTACCATTCCTTTCATAGAATAACAACGTTGTTTCCTAAAGCGTACAGCTCAATAAAACTTTTGTTGCTGCGTGACCATGGGAGAGTATCAAGGATAACAGCGGCTTTGGCTCCGATGAGGACCTTGGGGTCCCTCCGCCCCTGACCATAGGTCATCAAAGACTTGCAGAAGAAGGGCGCTTGTGCAAAAGCACAGCAGTTCCGCCACACCCCGCTCGCCAACGCTCGCGATGCAGTGGGGGCCGCGACAGACTGCCGTCATCCATCCCGTCCGGACTGGGATCACGCGTGACATCAACAGGTTCAGAGGCGTTCGGTCGGCGGTGCCCGCTCCTCGCATAACTTTCTGTTGCGAAGTTGCCTTGAACAGGCGCTCGCTGTCCTCCAGGTTAAGCGCGGGGAAACGCCTCTACGCTCTCGGAGACGCGAGACTCCCTCAGTCTCCCACCGCAGCGAAACGCCTGCGCGTCTCGAGGATGAGGCCAGGAATGAGGTGAACTTGCCCACGACGCCGCGTCACTGCAAGCGTCCCCGGACTAATGGGCGCAGTTTCGCTCGCTGATGCACTGGATCGTGTCTCAGCCGTCATGAGTACACCGCGGGCTCCGTCAGTGTAGTTGCCGGCTGTGCAGCAGGCTACGGAAATCCTTGTTGCCATAGAAAAGTCTGGGTACCTCAAGCCGTCGGAGGTCGTCACCGTTATGAACAAGTTAATCGAAAGCGAGAAGTTAACAGAGGTCTTCCTTGCATGCGGTGAGGATTGCCATATTTTTTTGGTGGATGTTGCATTAAATATAGATTGATTCTAGACAGTTAAACAGAAATATTTGCAGCTTCTCGGTCGTCTTCTACCTATGGCGGGATCGGCGCACATAGTCTCCCACATCCTCGTTTATATCTCGTTCCGTCGGAAAGCGGCGCGTTGCAGCTCACTGTCTGACGATGAGCCGTCCAACGGCCGCGGCATCCTGCTGGAACTCGGTGAGCTCTTCCGGCATCAAATAGGACAATCCATCACCAACAGCCGATAAAATTGTGCAAAAATCACAGAGCCAAGACGAGATCGATCTGTGTCTCGAAAGGGTACTGGGGCGCCGTTTCCAAAATTGTCAAGCGCTTTTTTAGGACGCCAAATATTCGCTCAATCGCGTTCCTTAGCAAGGCGTATCGCAGATTAAAAGATTCTTAGCATTTTGCAGCCTGTCGGTACAATAGCAGGTCAGTAGGTCACTGGAGAGATTTTGTTGATATTGCCTGAATTTACATTTGCTGGACACGGTCCCATTCACGCAAGATGGTAGCGCGCTCCACGGTACGGGACCAGGACCCTGCTGTCGTTTACCAAGTGGGAACGCTGTTCCGGCGGAAATTCGTTCCGACCGCCGGTTCTACCCATACTTCAAGGACAATGTCGGGCAACGACATTGCAGTGACCGTCCCCGCTGCAGACCAAGTCCGTTTTTGAAATCGCAAGTAGACAATTTCACAGATCATCCTTGCGGCCTGTGGCTTTGGGCTATCATTCCAGTACACCATCGCCGGCTGGGAGGGCTCAGCGCACGACGGCCGCGCACTTGCTGACACTCTCAAGCGAGGGTGCATGGACACGACAAGTTTGAAGAGATCAGTGCTCCGTGCCGTCGGCGCGGGCTCCTCAAGGATACAAGTGGCGTTGACGTTGAGCAATAGCTCAAAATCGTTCTGTTCATGCACAAAGTAACCGTGCTGCACAGGAGCGCTTCCAGCACTCCGGGGAGATTTCCGTAGCCAGCATCGCCTAAGTAATACTTGTTGCGGGGAATGCTGAACGCCTGCTCAAGCATGCGATTTTGATGGCCAGTGACTGTTGGAATTTTTGATGAAATGAAATTCCATGTTAAGCAAAACTACGTGGACCACTGTATGTGAATTTTAGGCTATAAAGTACGATTTTGAACTTAACAACTAAAATATATATTACTTTTCCTTTTTACATACTTATGACGAATGGTGACTGGTGACAGTGCGGGTCTAAGCACTTCCTCACCTTAGCTGCAGGGCTAAGCACATACCATTAAAGCGGACAAACAAGTGTGTTAATAGTTTCTAGCCGGACTATAAACACTCGGTGCTACATCGTTAGTACTAGCTGCTTTAAGTGATTTTGTACAGGTTATGAGCCCAAAGAATCACGGTCTTTAACCACGCATCATTACCAGACACGGAAAGTTCTAAGTTTGATTTTTCTCGTTCTTGTTTTTTCGTGGATTGTTGGAATTTATTTCTTTTCTCGTGGTGGAATAAGTGGTTATCTTAATCTCATTTCTCGTTCAAGTTTTTTCTTTTCGTGGTTAAAATGGAAGACGAAAAAAATGAAAAGTCGGATGCAAATATGG
>MIQA02001501.1:0-26260 GCA_001887855.2 Sclerospora graminicola | reverse complement strand
ATCCGACACCGTTCAGTGCTGCTGCAGGCCTTGGAACGCTTGAAAGTCGTCAAGCTGACTTTAATCCAACGCATCCAAATTACTTGAGTGACGTGGAAGTTTAACATAACCACTGGGCTCTGGTCTCGAGTTGTTCCCGATCGCGACGTGAGTCCAGGTTCAAGAGTCGACCACAGTCTTGTCGTTGCGAAAGACGTCTTTCTTTTATTCGGTGGCTATCGCACCAACTTTTACTATGCTGACACGTGGCAGTACAACACAAGTGCGATCCTTTTCATTCGAGTAACAGTGCTTGAGGACTGAATGGATGTCTATTGTTGTGATAACAGGTGCAAACCGCTGGATCCAGCAACATTCGTTTGTGTATCCCATCTATCCCGCATCATGTACTGACGATTTAAGCGATCGGCAGCTAGCTTACAGTGGAAGCTACGTTGCATACGTTCCTGCTTTGAATTTAAGTGAGAATCGGAATGGCTATGACGTTGCAGCAGAAGCACATTATGGCACGAATAAGGTTAGGACACGACAATTTTCAACTCTTGTGACTGACTTGACTGATTGTGGCGACTATAGTTTTCTGTGTTGGCAGAGCCTACTCGAGGAAGCAATGAGAAAAGTGTGTTTATTCCCCAAGCACGACGGCAAGCTCCTGGGTGGGACGGCTGTCGTGATCGCGCAGATAAGCGGGGAAATTTACCAGCACAACTCCAATGGGAATATCCTGCTCAACGGTCGGGACACAGGAGCGTGTATCACGAGGGGTTTCACAAAGTATTTCTCTATGCAATATGGAAACCAAAAGATCGACTAGGTCGTGTAGATAAACCAGCACAAAGTAATCCAGCACCTCAGACTCCTGGCTTACGCGCGTGTTAATCACCTCTGTTAAAACCCGAATCAATCCAAATGATGTTAAATCTCCAAAAAAACGCGATGACATTAACTTAAGCCCTGAAGTGGCATCCATTTCTTGACGATCCGCTGTGACAAATTAGAGACGAAATCATTGAATCTTTTCTTTTTAACGGTCTAAAAGTCATTGTTTCAGACGATTTGTCCATTTGGGAAGCGCTATCACCAACTTCCCCAGTCTGCAGGCAACATAGTTCCATGAAAACTTTCCATTTCGACAACGAAAAAAATTGTGCGTGGAGATAGGCCGCTTGTAAATTGCCCCATTGAATCAACTTTAACACGCCGACGTCAGGAGAAGAAACATGTAGGTTAGAAGAATCCCCACCCGCATTCAGTTACCAAGTAAGTGTGTTGATATTGCAGAGCCCACCTTCAAGGTACATTGAAATGTCACTGACCGAAACTTCTCGGAAGAGACTTGTGCCGGACAGGGTTCGCTTGCTAACACGCTGGATGTACGAAGCATACTGCCTCAGTTGAGTCGGCGAATATTTGAGCCGAGTAAAGGTACGCAAACAATGGGAATAGAGTCCTTTCTTCCGGAAAGAATCAAATACGTCTGCTAACGGATGATCATTTTGTTTCGAAGCGTTAGTGTGCCATTCATACGACACAAATTGAAGGATAAGGCCTCGGGCCAGATATCCATACTCGCTGGACCGTCCGAGGTAGATTTCAGCTGGACTTTGCCAATCTCCTCGCCCTTGAGTAGTCGCAGCCGCTAGTACCGTATCAAGGAGTCCTTGTTCTTCTACCGAGTTTAATGGCATATGAATATTAAGCACTCGTGTCACATTCGACCTAAAGGAGGGACGTATCTCCAAAGCTGTCATAATCTTTCGATGGATATTAAGGTGGGTTGAAATCGCACCTTTCCACACTTGCACGAGGAAAGCAAGTAAGGTACAGAAAAGATCAGAAGCTTGTTCCAAAAGTCGCTCCGACGCCTCAAAGAATCGTTCCAACAATGCTACAAAAGGAGGTACATCCTCTTCGGTAATGCTTCTTTCGTTGTGGTATTGTTTTCCGAGGTGAAATCGTTTGTTGAAACCTCACCAAAAAGTACTAACGCCACAAAGCTGGGGTGATGGTCCAAGCACAAAGCTAGCATTGTAATGACTTCTTTTTGCACTGAGAATAATCGCTGAGGTGGTGATCGCCGTAGCAACTGGACAAATGATCCGCATACGAGACCAAGATTCTGGTACCCGTAAAACGGTGCACCCATGGACTGCATGATTGAGTTTCCTTCTCGTCACGGAAATACCGCTGCACCCTGTAAAATCTGCAAGGACCAATACACAATCGCTGGCGCTTTTTCCAGCGAATACCGGGCATATTCCAACTGGGCATCATTCATCACTTTCTGTAGATTCCGAATTTCTTATTCATGTGTTTCTATCAGAAAAGAATTAGTGACTACACAGCAAGTGAACGTGCTTTTATTACCAGATTGTGAGAGATGTACGGTGCAGTTCATTGTCGAGAACATACATTTCCTCTTCCAGTCGGGACATCTGCTTGTCTTTCTGGTCTGCTTCCTTGCTGCATAAGCCTTCCGTTTGCCCCATTTTTCTCAAATAAAACCGTTTCACGCTCAAAAGCGGTACGTGCTGAACGATACCCCTCAAACCCCAGCTTCCGACGGTTTTCGATCTCCTCAAACTGCAGTTTGAGTTCTTGGAGACTGCGTTTTGCATTGATCTCACGTTGCTGATAGCGATCTCGTTCTGTCTTGATCATTTCAGCGTCCTTACGAGCTTGTTGCAGTTGCATCTCATACTCCTCCGTCTTCTCTATCTTAATAGAGCATACAGTACGCGTAAGTACGTTGTTATCTCGGTCAGATCAAGATTCGTGTCACCAATTTCTGTTGCTCTCGCTTGAGTAAGTTCAACCCCGTCTCCAGTTCCTCCTTCTTTGCCTAGACTTGCAACATTAACTGGTCATCCTGAACTTTGAAGCTCCAATTATTCAAGCCATCGTTAGTATCAGGTTGACAGGAAGGATCCATGGGCACTTATCTCCACAGTAAAGCAAAAGCGAAAACAGCGAGCGAAAAGGTGATAATGTAAAGCAAAAATACATCCAATTTTGAGTTTAAAATTCGTCTGCGTCGCTCTGATGATCGACGTCTTCAATATCTTCCGTCGGGGCTTGGGGTGGCACGAACGGGTGAAAGATGCCTTCAGCAAGAAAGTTGTAGTGGGGCAAACCAAGAGCCGTTTTGAGCTCACGAACGTTGATCGTGAGCTGGAGCTCACTTGATCCGTTCAAGCGTACGGTTAAATTTGTTGTATCCTCCGTGTCTGCGGGCGGTTCAGTGCGTCTCATCTCGTCGATGTGACGCAGCTGGCGAAACGTAGCGGTATCCGGTAAATTCACTGCAGTGCCATCGGGTTGACGCGCATGAGTAAGAACGAGGTGTGTGCGCGCGATCTCACCAAGCTGGATGGATGGGTTCGACAAGAGAAAATTATTTACTGCCTCGGCGGAATTGACGCGAGCGCGTGGCACGGCGTAAACCGGACATCACAGTTTCTTCTCGAGCTACAAAGACAAACAACTCACATATAAACGGGCCTGTACTCTTTTTTCGCCGCGCGTAGTTCGCTTGCGCTAAGAGTATTTTACGTCGAAAATTGTCGGCGTTCAACACGACAAAAGCTTTCTGAGGAGCGGTTGCTCTGGGGCGCAAGTACACCGCGTCGTTGACACGCTCCGTCCTCTGCTCATAACGTGAAAGTGCTTGCTGCGCAGTATCGCTCACGAGATCTACAAGTGCCTGAAACGGTTCTTCAATATTCCACTCGAATAGATGATCACGGTTGGGTACCGTCGTGCGGGTGGTCTTATTAAAGTCTCCTACCTTCACTGAGAGATCAAAAAGCATCGTTATTCTGTTTCCTGCCGTTTTAGAAATGTTTTGTCGCAGAATGCCAGTCACAGAACTGGCATTCGGTGTCGCTCGTCCTGGAAATCTGCCTATCTGTGATTTGTACGACCCTTTTTATAAGCTAAATAAATCGAGGGTTACGGTTATTATCGAGGGTTACATGGCGTATTTATTTATTAAATAAGGTTCGCAAATATAAATAAGCCACTTAATCTGGCAGATTTACTATTCTTTTAGCCAAATTGGATGAATATCACAATAATATTTAATCTTAAATATCATGGTTGTTATGTAGTGAATTCTAATTACATCACCCCTCCCCACTTGAGACAGTTGGTCAATAATATTTTTAGACCGCTTCTGTATAAACATCCCCACTTTGCTTTTTGTACACCCCCATGTCCCATAGACAATCGAAAAATAATTTCCTCACGTCGAGAAACTGTTCGGATGCGTTGTTTCCTCCTATTTTCACCTTTGATTTTTCATCTACTCATCATGTCACTTGAAGCACCACCATCAGTGCAGTGTGTTTCCTTAGAACTCGCGGAAGACCGTGCAAGAGTTTGCCAAAAATCAGGGCTATGCCACAGCACGTTTGCGCTCCAAAAAAACGAAGCAGGGACAGAGATCAGAAAAGTCTGGCTCAAGTGTGCGCACGGGAGGGGGTGTATAAGAAGAATGGTCAAGGCCTGCGAAAAACATCGTTCATGCGTACAGGTTGCCCATGGAAGTTGGGAGTCAACCATAGTGAGACTTAAAGATCTTCAAAGTGTGATGTGGCAACTGAATGTAGTTAACTCTGCCCATCAAGGTCATGGCACAGTGGAGCTAGTTCTTCAACCAGGCGAGTTCCATCATTGTTTGAGCATGCTGAAAGTCAACCTTTAACCCCAGCGGAAATGTAGTCAGTAGGTCACGATTAGCGGACATGTCCCCAATCCTTGTCTAGTGCATCTTTGGTATAGCAGAATTCATATAGGCCCTAAGTAGTAAGCAATTAGAAATATAAAAGTTCTATGTAGAACAGGGTGTTTCGAGTGGCATAGTGCGTAGGTGAAGACAGATGTGAAAACAATTATTTACGCGTCCGAACTGTTTCTCGACGCGAGGAAATTATATCATATTTTCGATTGGCTATGGGCTGTAATTATATCAGACTTTTGATTGGCTAAGGGACATGGGGGTGTATAAATCGCAAAGTGGGGGTGTTTACATAGAAGCGGCCTTTTTATATTGGCTTATCAGTGGTGAAACTTGTTGTTCAATGGCTGACCAATATGCCCCGTGCCAATCGTGGAATGATGCTGTTTAATAATTACAACAAAAGCTCAGAATTACTCGCAAGAAATGCGAGTAATGTGTGAATTATTAAAGCACCCGTGGGTGGGCAAAGTTGAACAACTTCACTATGCCTACATCGATGCAGGAATACCTTTTGGTGTTCCTGCACGAATGAAATCATTTCGCTGTCCACAACATGCAGCCAAGATGGCAATGCGTGTCTACTGCTTTACGTAGTTCCTTCTAAAATTTAGAGCAAGATTGGCTTGCTTAATACAGTATCCGCTCCCACTTCCGGAACTGCCCAAAAATTATCTCTTTTCAAATTTAGTACAATTAAAGAACATAAGCTTCCGAAATTTGTGTATTGATTGGTACCACTACTGTGATACCCACTCAATTATTAATTTGCTAAATCAAACAGTAGCGACTCAAGGTGAAAAAGCAACAGTTTTCAATAAGTGAGCTGTTGGGGAGCTCGTAGATCAATGTCAGCCAGTGTTCGTGATACATTTCTATGATAAGTGTTACAACAAATGTATCGCTGCTCGATTCAATTGGACGGAATTGGACGATCAACTACGGGCCTTGTGAACGTTTTAGCTCGCGGCTCCACGGTGCATTATGCACCAAGGTTTTGGATCCAACAAGCAGATTTACTATAGTCATCTAGCGCAAGGCAAAAGTCTTGCGAGTAGTAACAGAGAAATGATACACATTTGCTCTATTACACGCTGTTCCTTCTAAAAATGGATAGCCTATATTAACTGATCATTTCTGAAAATCCGGAAGTGAGAGCGGATACTGTACTTCGAAACCTAATAATGTGGCTAGCACTAGCACAGGGTTCAAGAGAATGGTTTCTCCTTGAACTGTTTCAAAAGGTCAGAGCTTCGAGCAATTCTCAAGAGTCAAACTCTTGGGAGTATCTCAATCAGCGTGCAAGAAATCGGTGCGCTGCAAGTGCTCGGTTGAACACGCAGAGCCGATGGCGAAACCGCCGCAGAGCGGACGTTTTGAAGTCGGCTATTACAAGTACTGATGCGTCAGTCAAGCTGTGCTTGACTGCATCAAACGCTTCCGGCAATGGGGTTACCCAACACCAGTTGGCAACTTTTTTCAAGAGTTGAAAAGGAAGTTGAATCAATCGTGCTTAATTATATGAGCTACGTGCGAGGCCAAGGTACTTACGAAATTGCTTGCTGTTATTTAGCCCATTCAACGACCACTTGTTCTTTTCCGGATCAGTGCGCACCGTGTTCTTGCTAGCAAACAGCCGAAAATGAGTGTCTCAAGTACACCAAAGGAGCTCTAACACTTGCGAGTTCAAACCCCGCAATGGTCGTAAAGTCGAATGTACTAAAATTGGTTAACTTGTGGACTGCTGTTACTCGCGGCGTTTTGCTTGTGCCGGCGTTCGATGCTACGACAGCGGCTTTGCCCTCTGTCCACAGGTTTGACATGCTAAGATTGACGGCTTCGGCGTTCACAGCGCTGACACTAGTAGAACCATAACTTAGTATCACGCAGTCTATTGCTAACCCGAGGTTATCATCATCGTCGGTATAAGGATGCCAAATGGTAGCAGCAAGCATGCGTTAGGTATCGAAAAGGTCGTCAACAGGTGTTGGAAACAGATGGCGAGAAAGACGTGCAATTCTACTTGTAGGTTAATGAACATACTTGAATGATTAAATGCTAACTAATTGTTACTTGTTGGTATTAACTTGTGATTGTAAGCGATCAAGCACAAGCGCCAATTATGGAGCTTGTTTAAGCGGCCCCGGAAAGCCCTCGGCTCCTTCGCAGTTTATTCATACTTTTCCTCGTATGAAGTCGCGCTCATGTATTCAAGATACGTCATGATGTTTTCTAAATCGACAGCTTACTTCAGTAAAAAGGGTGACGATGCAGATTAAATTTATCGAGCAGTGCTTGGCGATTGTAGGCTGGATTTTAATTGCTGTCGTGACCTCCTACTCTCGGGTATCCCATTGAAAATTGCTCAACACAACTGGTTCGTTTGAATTGTACATGAGCTCCCGCATAAAGTTCTCGAGAGTGATGCACTTTTGGTGCTGATAAGACGGTTCAATACCGCTTGTGTGGTGCTGATCTGACTATGAAATGCTCTACAAACATAATTTCAGCCAATAACAGACGCCTGCACGATTCGCCACAGTCGGCAATTCTGTCTGAAATCCACAATATTTGTATGTGAATTAGGTTCTAGAGCTAGGTTTTATTGCCTAACCTGCATAAGTAATTGACATATAATTTCGTTGTCATTTTGCTATGTTCTATTATTATATTTTTGATTTACGGGCAACTCGGATTGTCTTCAATCGTTCCTTGAGACGTTCAAAAGGAGCATCTGGTTCGAAGGCATTGTATCTGTCTAGTACGTCACGCATCCAGGTTGTTTGAATCGCTTTAGATACTTCCATCTTAAATACCGTTGATGCGACTTTACGCTCGTCGTGATCCTTGCGAAACCACACACTGAACTGCATACGTTGTAACTGATTGGCAATACTTTTGGTTTTCTCCGACTCCATGGCCAATGCGACCATTTCGGCCACGTTCTTTTCACCATTGAAGACTTTGATGAGTGTCGCAAGCTTCTTCTCATCCCCATCCGAAGTGCTTAACATAACCCACAATCGGAATCTGCGCCTTGAAAATAGCTTAACCACCTTTGCCTTATCGATATTGCCAGTGTCATCAGTTACCTTCATTTCATTAAGACGTAGCAACTTGAAGGCGACATCAGATTCACTGTTCCCTTTCATATATTTGTCGTGGAGGTCGTCTTCTTTTGCTTCGACAGTAGTTCTTAAATGCCTTTTGCTTATGATGAGAACAGGTGCAGGGACTTCAGAATGAGATTCCGTCACCTTGTCCGCGTAAGTACCGAGCAATGTAGCTGCGATAAGCAATACAATGAGGAAATGCTTCATCAGACAGAGGTAGTTCAAATAGGTGCTGTGTTGCGGGGTGGGTGTCTAAAGCCAAAATGATTTTATCTCTCGCCCAGATGCATGGGATAAGTCGGTGCATCTGCTCTTGAACGGATAATCTCCAATCACGTGGAGAAAAGGGCCTCACCCTTGATGTCCCATCCGCAATCGAAACAGGCTCTTAGTGCACAGCAAGTACATGAAAAACTGAGCCAATCTCCAATACCAAAGGCTCCAAACGAGCAGATGGAGATTGTAATTGTCGATCTCAACCCCTGGCAACAAAATTATCCTTAGTAACTAAGGTCAGCATTAGTCATGTTTGTGTATGCTCTAATTCAGCGTTTTACGCCTTCGATTTAAGATCCTGCAGTTCCTGATGGTAAAGTGGAAGAAGATTTCGACCCATATGTTCGTTCCTTCGTGAGACATGATAGGAATTAAGGGACCCCTATTGATTTTTAAAGGTATATCCCTAATCCGATTACCGTATTTGAGTTTTGTATTGAAAAACACAGTTCGGCTTTATGAATACTGCGGCGTTGCCGCTGTCACAACTCCGTCGGTCATGCAGCTTGCTTGCTGGCGTGCTGCTCATGCTGGGCGTGGGATCAACATACGCACTGGCGGCGTGGAATTTGCAGCTCAAGACGCTGCTACGCTTTAAACAGACAGGGATCTCGCTGGTCTCTTCAATGACAATGCTCGGGACATACATGTCGTACCTACCTGGCGTGATTTTCGACCGCTTGGGTCCGTTTACAAGTGTGTTGCTGAGTGGAAGCGTGATGCTCGTTATCCACCTCGCACTGTTTGCAGCGCTCGAGTTTGCCCCGCAAAGCATAAGCCCATGGGGCATTGGCAGCGCCATGCTGTTGTTTGGCCTCTTTAGTTCCTTTTGTGTGTTTTCGGCAATCGTCCCCAATGAGTCTGTTTGAATGCTCATCGTGTAAGTCATGCAGCTCTCACGTCCGCGTATAGCTGTGGAGTGCTTCTGCCTTTTCTCCACGAAAGGCTTCACAGCATCACTGTCAGTATTTGCTCTTGTGGGATCACTTGCTCATGCTTTTGTTTTGATGTCGTTTTGCTCGTCCATGTGTGAAGAAGAAGAAGAAGAAGAAGAAGAAGAAAAAGTAGGCGTGGATAATAAAGAGAGAATAGAGAGTAGTGCTTTTCGTATCAGTGGAACTAGCAACGGCCATGCGAATCATGCTATCAACATGGTCAAGCCGGACGAAATGACAGGGTTCTTGTTGTTAAGAGAATTACGTTTCTGGATGCTGTTCATTCCAGTGATGATCATCATTGGCATTGGGCTTTTCGTCATGTCGAACGTTGCTTTTATCGTGGAATCACTGAATGGACCACGTGACCTCGTCCCCTTTATGGTCGCGTTCTTCTCCATTATGAACACACTCGGACGACTCATTACGGGAGCAGTCTCGGATCTTCTTCTGCATCGATATCCTCGTGCCTCCTTTGCTGGTCTTTCAACGCTGCTCACGATCACCGCACAGACACTTTTCTTGACAGTGCCCCCTGATTGGCTTGCTCTTCCCGTGGGTATGGCTGGTTTTGCCGAAGGGGTCATGTTTGGCACGTTTCCCGTCATCATTCGTGAAGAGTTTGGTCTGCAAAACTTTGGCAAAAACTTTGGGCTCGTGAGTCTCGCAAACTGCATTGGGTACCCTCTTTTCTTTAGTCCATTGGCCTCGTACGTGTATCAGCACTCAGCGACGACGCACACGACGGATGGCATTGAAAAGTGCTTTGGAACCCAGTGTTTTGGGCCTGTATTTGTCGTTGCGATCGCACTTTCCATCGTGTCGCTCGTCTGCTGCATTCGGCTAACCCTATTGCAGCGCCAACGCATGTGTCACAGCTACCGGCCGATTAGACCATAGGTGACGAATATTGTGGTCTCGAGTTTACGTGGTTTACAAAGGCAAAAGTATGGTTATACTCTTCTCTTCTCTTCTCAAACGAGACCATAGGGTGACAAACAATATTTAGAAGATGGTTGACCAGCGCAATATCAGGAGAGTTGCGGTTTCGCAATCTCAGTTTTTGCCATCCAGAATAGAAACTGCTCGAAGTCGATAGGGGTACTAGTCATATAATTTTGGGTGCTGCACACCCCCTGTACCACATATTAGGTACAATATGCCATAACGAATTGCGCATAACAGTTCTAAATTTGCGATATCGGCCCTTAATTGTGTCCCAATTAAGGTTTAGGACTAAAATGCAAGAAAATGACGAAACCCGACCCACTTTGCTTGACCCGGGTCCTACAAGTGACCCGGACAACCCAGGGGAGAAGGAAGATCAAATCTCCATTCATGGAGAAACAGGATGTGACGATGAGATTGTTCCAGAAACCCCGGACTCGACCGAGGCAGAGATATCAAGTCCAGGGAAAGTAGGAGATGTGGAACAAGGAGTGGTACCAGATGAACCGGTATTGGTGTCGGGACAAAAGATCGACTCAACTGATGGAAAAACCGGTATCTTCGGAGGACTCCAAGAAGGGCAGTACCATAAAATGACAAATGCACCTCAGAATCAGGGTGACAGGTCAAAAAAATCCAGTGAGGAGCGGCTGAGCATCATTAGCTCACTGGATTCACAAGAACCACGACAATTGGCATTAGCCCTCAAGACGGCTTTATGTCAAGCAGCTAAAAGGAAACCGCGAGTGAAGGCATGGTTGGACTTAACACAGGAATTATTTACGTCCATCTATGTGAAGGTACGAGGACCGACATCACGTTTGTCTGAAGCAGTGAAACGGTTCCCGCAACTTAAACCGGCGGAAGTTGAAAGAGTATTGGATTTTTTCGAACTAATGGTAATCGACGAACAGAAAGACTGGGAGATATGGCGTCAGCAGGTGGTAGGCTCGGCGGTGATAGCTCAGAAAACAACTCAATCTTTCGAAGGCATATTGTGGAAAGCCATCGGTCAGGCGAAAGTACTAAAGGAGCAGCGGCTACCGCCCCCCCCCCTACAAGGTTGGGCTAACAAGGTGGCAGGAAATATCACCATGGAGAAGGAGGATAAACTCGTGAACAAAACCTTTTTGTTCAAGACATCGCTTTACACCCCGGACGAGATCATACGGTTGAGAACTGTATGTGAGAAGGAATACGGCAAATTTGCGCCAATGCAAGTGCGGGAAGGAAGCGAAGAGGAGTGGAGAATTGTCCAAGGACTTATCGAAGGAACAATCATTGCAAAGCGGTTACCTCAGTTTTTAAAGTGCATTATGAAAACTGAGGAGCACGTGAAGTTGGTACATACTATCAGGGCACAAGTTGAAGGGTGTCTTGTCCTGGATTTACGAGGTGAAAACCCAATTAAAGAAGCTTTCTTGAGTACTAAAAGTATTCAAGAAAGCGTTGCGACAGCAGCGACGACGAGAGGGACAGGGGCCCCCGCACTTTGGCAAATGGTCGCGCAGATATAGAGCATCAGTTATGATAGTGGCAAGCATGCCTTGTATTTCCACTTCTTCACACGAGACATGGCCCGGAAATTTGATGGAATCACCGTACCGTTTCATCGATACGATCATGTGTTAAAAAAATTACACCATCAAGCACCAGGAACGAGTGGTTCGGCGTGGGAAAGGCAACGGGACAGCAACGGAGAAAGTTTCGAGCACAAAGGATACTATTCGTGCGTGTTAAAGAATGTGACAAGGTCTGTTGATTTATTGAAGCTTTCGAACTTTTTTAAAAAAAATCTTGCAATGAAGTTTCAGTTAGACGATCCTGACAAGAGTGGACCCTTCTCTGATACTTCAACGTTATGGGAGTTAATTGTGGAGTCGGACGCCTGTCCGACGGCATTATTGGATGCCAAGCGAATTTACTGGGGCCACACGATGATTATAATCGAACACCCAAGTATGCGGGGTAAGAAACAATGTCTAAGGTGTGGAGAAATTGGCCATCCAATGCGGAAATGCGTCACCTCACTTTCCGACCTCCTCAAGAAAAAATGCATTCATGTCAAATTGGAAGATTTAAAATCTTATGCATCGTCCACACAAACGTTTAGGAGCATGGAGGAATTGAGGGCACAAGTGGACGCAGTGAGGGAGCGACAGGTGGCAGAAAAAGTAAAGGAAGATCAACCTGGGGAACCAGTTACGAACGACACTGAAACCACAGGTAAAACAGCAGTGACTTATGTCACACCATATAAACCCATGGTATCAAGTGAAATTTCGAAAGAAGACAAGCAGTCAGTTGCCCCTCCTCGGGAGATGCAGCAACGGAAGCAGTTACCAGATTGGATCACGGTAACTAAGAAGAAAAGTCGGGCACAAAGCCGCGCACAGCAGGCTGACGATGAAGAGGAAAAGGCGCCAATCCCAACGGTGGCCTCAAGTATACAACGTGACATTCCAAAATCACGAGAAAGGAATGTACAACCAGACAGTAACACGCAATCGACTGGACAAGTAAAAGGAAGACTAGACAGTGGTATACAGTCGTCTACTAAGCGCAAATCCAAGCTGGATAAAAAGAAGGCACGGGAACAGCATGCAGTTATTCTCCAGAAAAGGGCGAGTGCGTTCTTAATGTTGGAAGGAAGGGCGAAAAACACTATCACTGCAGTGATGGACGATATTGAAAAAGCCGAAGGGCCTTTGCGAATGTTAGAACCAGTGGATTGGGAGGGTGATTATCTACAATTTCTTACGTCGATACCGAAGCTATTGGACTCCTTAGGTATGCACAGAGCGATTACCCCTCCAACCTGGCAACTGCCAACTATATGCAGTATGTCAAGCCCTAACCTGCTCGGCAAAAATAACTGAAAACGTGGAGGTATTGGAGAAAATGACAAAAGCCTTAAAGGAAGGCTGCCTAGCACGATCTTTGTTGGATTTTGATGACAAATTCTCTCATGAGGCAAGGAAATCAACCCTCAAGGAATTAGGTCGGCCCAATTTGGATATGTCACTGAAGGAGTCACGAAAATTCCAACAATATTTACTGGAATTTGCTGAAAGTAGCTCGAAAATTCACGACAATATCCCACGTCAATCTTGGGGGAGTAATGATACGCTGGTGTCGATAAGTACGATGTTACAACGTGATATCTACGTGCTCAGCCATCCGCCAAGTGCGAAGGTTCTGGGTTTAAAGTTATTTTTTTACACCAGAAGCAAGGACACTACGGGCGAAAACATATCACATGAGTGGAGAATACCCCATTACTGTCAGCGTTTTCTATGAACGAATGAAACAATTTTTGAACGATGTCAAGGAACAGGATTATGACGGTAAACGCCCGCTCATATTGGAATACAGTGGCCAACATTACTCCGCGATTTTAAGTGGGGAAAGACGGTGGCCAACGGAGGATGTTGATATGTATAAAAGCAGTGATGACGAGGAGTACGACGATGACAAGGCACAATTAGAACCAGGAGGACTTTCGGAGTCGGATTCTCAAGAGATATCGCAGGAGACAGTGAACAGTGATGAAGGAATTTTGACTAACTATGGAAGCTATTCCCCGTGGGACCCAGACGAGTGGGATGGTAACATTGAGGACATACTTCAACGTCTGAATGGGCCGACCATTCATCATGCATTGAAATGTGAAATTTCAGACATTATCATGACCAAGGATCCGAGGATGTGTGAATTGCTCCATTTCTTATCAGATACTGTCAGCAAGCTCTCTCTACCGGAACAAGAAAGCCTACTAGCAGCTAACTTGGTGGACCCAGAAACGGCAACTTATTCCTACAAAAATACCAGATTTCGAAACCAATTCTCGAACAATGGTACCATAAAGTGTGGGTGGATAACCAACCGGAAAAGGAAGTACTACTCATTTCTGATGGATCAACGTCAGATTCTGAATATAAGCCATCAGAGAAAGGAGACAGTTCGCAAGACACCGCGGAAGCCGGCAGCGGCAATAGCCCCCTCTCAAAACGGCTATGCCGTCGAGAACACATTGACGATAACATAGAATCAATAAAGATTGTTCCAGTAGAACGAGAACTAATGGACGAATTCATGAAATGTGAGAAGGAGGCTACTTCGGACCCACTATCGCTGGAAGATTTCAACATCACATGGCATAATTTGATCTTAAAATGGGAGGAACAAACTGGCGTTCCTTTTCCATTAATCAGCTCCACAAAAACTTTGTGGATTAAGGCGGTTCAGCGGGAAGCAAATCGGCTATTACATCTATTGAAGGATATTCCTGGGACCCACTACATCCTAGACAGTGTCCATTCAAGTGTGCTGGTCGAATTGACTAAAAAGTGGAGAGAACAATGCTGGCTCGAGGTAGTGGAAGCGGGCAAAAGGGAAGGTTTACTGGACATACATGGTCAATGGTTTGCGGAATGGGAAGAACACTATAACGTGATGAAATCACAAAGTCAAAAAATGGCGATAATCAATAGTTCACAGGAATGGGCTCGTTTACGCAAAATCCAATTCGGTGGCAATACGCTTTTAATACTGCTAGCACCGAGACAAGTACTCCTCCTGGCGACAATGCTATTAAGTGCGCATCTATTCGCGGAGCAATTAGCGGCGATTCTAGGGAATAATTATAATCTTTCTGATACCATTTTATGCCTACTTCAGCGGCATATTAAGGTAATGAATGTAAGCCCTGATTACGAAGCAAAATTTACGGCTTTGGAAAAAGGGGAACAGACAGCTTGGAAGGACTTGTTCTCGTATATGAACTCAGAAGAAGCAATCAAGGCAACTGTCAAGGAGAACACAGCCACAGTGGAATATACGGTCAGCAGGACCCTAGTCGTTACTAAGGGCACCGCAATAATCATTCTACACCTCATGAATACTTTGATATGAAGAATTGTGACATTTTCACGAAACATCGGCTTCTAAAAGATATGGAATATAAACCAATAAAGCATGCAGTCCGGGATGAACCAAATAATTTGACGTCAATTATATTATCCGAAAATGTCCGGGGTTTTACGAAAAAAGATATCTCAAATTGGATGTACTCTTGGTGGAGAGGTGGATCGGAATATAGTGCACAGATAATATTCCTTCAAGAGACACACATTGTTTCGCCAAAGGAACGTGACGACGTGGCGAAACAATGGGCTTTGCTTTGGGGACAGACTCATAGATCAAAGACATTGTCTTACTGGAGTGTGCACCCCTTCAAACAAGGAGGAGTAGCGATTCTGATTGTTCCAGCTCTCGCAGATCAAATCCACCCATGTTCTGAAATCTTGTGGACGAACCGAGTAATAGCAGTCAAATGGAATGGCTGTACTTGAATAAACCTGTACGGACCGTCTAGTGATGCAGCCGGCAGAGAATCTTTTTTTGGCGACATAAGGAACATGTTTCCCAGTAAACCTACGAATTGCATAATTGGAGGGGATTTTAATTGTGTGGACACTCCAATATTAGATCGAATGAGGGAAAATCGATCGATCCGACCAGAAAGTGACGCTCTCTCGCGACTGATCGCATCCTGGCACTTATGGGACGCGCGCCTTGTAATGACACCTGTTCTAGGTGAACTACAGCTTGATCCTACAGATCACTATACC
This sequence comes from Sclerospora graminicola, assembly GCA_001887855.2. NCBI lineage: Eukaryota > Oomycota > Peronosporomycetes > Peronosporales > Peronosporaceae > Sclerospora > Sclerospora graminicola. Next base: position 10,617 of record MIQA02001501.1, on the reverse strand, counting down.
TTTTGGCGTGGTAATCAAGCGAGTCGTATAGACCGATTTTACGTGTCGGACCAGTGGAAAACTTGTGTGGTTTGGGTAGCTGTGGAAGCTCCGTCAGTGTTCTCCGACCATAACCAACTTTATCTATGCCTAAAAGTCCCAAGTGTTTCTAGATCACAGATGTCAAACAGACGAATGCCTTACCCTTTCCCGGGCTCTCGAGAGGATAAAACTCGAAACATGTTACTGGAACGACTAATGTAGACCATGTCGCTTAAAATTTTCACTCTTACTTGGGATAATTCCATAGATGAGTGTCGAAACATCATATACAAAGTCCGGCGGAAGGTAGCGAGACGTAGACGTAAACGAGTGCGGCATTTGCAGCGAACAGCTCGGGACAATGCGACTCTTCGTAAACACATAGTTCAAGCCTTAGCGGACGATATGTGTAAAGAACGGTCCTTTCGCCGGGGACTGCGTTTACACAGATCTGCTGCGGATGTTCGTTGGTTATTCAAACGAACATCCATTTGGGAACGTGATCAAACAGTGACTAGAATACAAGCAACATCTGGTCCGTCTTTCGAGACCTCACTCTCTATTCCGGATCGCTTCGCAGCGACTTGGAGAAACATCCTCAGTTGTAGTCACCCTGTCGTCAAAACGTCTCGATTAATGAGTGAGTTGTGTCAATTTAGAAAGTGCCAAGCAATAGAATGGTAACCGAGACACAAAACTTGATGTTAATGGAAGACATTCTCGAGGGAGGAAGATGTAGCATGGGCAATCAGAGGTATAGCTCGTAGAAAAGCTGCCGGACATGACGGATTAGGCAACGATTTCTACAAAGATTTCGCGGACATTCTCATCGGACCCTTAACGCGTATTTTTAATGAGATACTAGCTGGAGAAAAACCACCTCAGTCGTTCTTGAAGGCGGTGGTAATACCACTTCGTAAAAAAGGCGACTCCAGTGACGCCATCGACTATCGGCCAATATCGCTCTTGACAACAGGTTACAAATTATTCGCCAAAATTATGGCCCGCCGACTTCAGTCCTTCCTCGGACAGCTAATTGGAGACACCCAACAAGGGTTCGTCTCCCGTAGAAGAATGGATATGGCTGTAATAATGATGCAGACGACCTTTGAGACATATAAGGATTTACGTAAGGAATCAGCAGCTCAAAGAGCAGGGATTATGTTTCTCGACTTCAGCAAAGCTTATGATACGGTTGACCGGAAATTCCTATTCACCGTACTCAGCTTATTCGGGTTCTCTGATTGTTTCATCGTCGTATTGAACAGAATTCATACTGGGACAACAGCGGAATTCATGGTCAATAATAAATTTTCGACGCCCTTGGAAGTAAGATCGGGCATCCGCCAGGGTTGCCCGTTAGCACCCCTACTATTTATCCTAGCAGTGGAGCCACTGGCTTTGGCGTTATTACAGGAAAAAAAGTTAACAGGGGTAAGCCCTCTAAAATGTGATAGCTCGGTACAACATCGCTTCTCAGCATTTGTGGATGACTCGACGATTTTTGTCCGACACGCGGATCAAGTGCCCGCAGCTCTAGATATTGTGCGGAGATTCGGAGACCTCTCAGTCCTGCACGTCCAACCAGCCAAAAGTCATTTTCTCTTCCTAAATTCGGATTTGGTACCAAAAAAGTGGTACACCTTACCGGTTATACCGGAAGGAGAAACCATTCGATATTTAGGTTATTATTTTGGATGGGCGAATTTACGCAGTGTAAATTGGGCACTACGAATTCAGGGGATTAAAAGACGGTTAGCAACAGCAACGGAATGTGGTACGGCCTTTATGGAGAGAGTTCAATAATTTAATGTTATTGCGATCCCGTCTTTGCTATTTACAGTCCGGATGTTTGATACGCCCGGGGAAGTATTACAAGAATTGGTCCATATCCAGAGAGCCTTTATATGGAGAAACAGCACCATTGGCGAGAACGAACGTCATAAGATCTCACCGACCTTACTCTTCACACCGCAAGCTGCGGGAGGAGTAGGTCTAATATCGATACCAGTGGCTTTACAGGTCCAACGATTAAAATCAGCTCATCAATTGTTGATAGCTGCGAGAGACAGCTATCAACAGGCGTGGTTAGACTTACACGGGATTGGTTCTGATTATTCATCAGGGCCATGGATCTCACCGGTGACTGGCTATAAAGTGTGTCAAGCCGGGAAGTCAGTAAGAGCGACTAAAACACGAACTGTTGCACGAACAATCATGGAATGGCTTGGACCGGACGCGGACCAAAATGAACAGTTACAGCGGTATACTAAAACTGTCTTACCTATGGTGATACGCAAAATGGAAAATTGTCTGGCAATGAAAAGTCAAGGATTACGTCACTCAGATGTATTCAGTATCACGCTTGATATTGATGCGTATCCTTATCACGGCTTGCTTCCAGGCTCCATGCATTCTTTGTGGGGAACCTACAGGTGGAGCTCTAATCCATCGATACAAGAAGCGCAAGCGACAGTACTTGTTCCACGGAAATATGAGCGCATCCCGATAATGTCTATCAGAGATCTGGGTATAGTAAGACTAACGACAACAACGTATGTGTGGCAGGTTAAGGGGGTGGGAGATAAATCACATACGTGCGCAAAAATCGGAAGATGGCTCTGTGCCATAATTCTAGCATCACCGAGAGTGAAAATTGGTCAAACGATTGGAGAAAGGTTACCAATTCAACTTGATAGAGGGCCGACCTGGTTAGATTCTTTTGAGTGGACACTAGTTTCGCCCGGGAAAGTCAGGGGAGTCGCGACTAATAGCGAGGATTCATGTACATTATCACAACAAGCGGATGGAATAATCTGGAAAGTGACATCGAGTACAATCCGGGATACCGATGAACGTTCTTCAATTCAGGACGAGTGCGTAGTATTGCAACCCCATCCGGATTTGCGCTTGATAGGATGGTCGGTGGAAGACAAGACGCCGATTAGGAAGATTTGGCAGAAATTACGAAGAGCTTTCCGTAAGCTGTATTTTCACGGGATAGCACCACAATTGCAAACGGTGCTAGCGAAGTGGAAAACCAGATGCACGACGAGTTCCTGGTGGACTGGCTTACAAGATGTGGAGCCTAATAAGGTATGGGACCATGACAATATGCTAACCAATTTATCAGGTTTGGGTGCAATTCAGAGCGGTAACTATGCAGTTAAATACATTCCATATCCGGACGACCTCCGATAGGAGATGTGAACTAGATCATACCTGTACCTCAACTAGGACGGACATATGTCACATCCTATGGGAATGCAAACGAGCGAAGGCTATCTGGCGGCGGCTAATCCAGCAGTGGCGAGGAGTTATGATATCAGATACGGAGTTTTCTTTATTCGAAACAGCGGTGGTGTCCCGCAAAGCGCCCCCAATAGGATCAAGAATTAAGGAGGCAATGATGCAAAAACATGGTTGGTACGACGACACATATACAGCGGTATTTCAGCGATTGTGGAACGGCCTGTGCGGAATCGGTATTGCGTGGTTATGGCAGCTTCGGAATCAAACGATTTTCCAAGGCATATTGAGAGATGCGTTTGACCATCTCGAGATAATATGGAACCATTGCAGAACTCAGGTTGCAGCAGTAGCAGAATATGAGGCAAGACCATACTCAACTCGGGAAGACTGTATCAGACTACGCATAAGTTCACAGTGCGTCTTCGAATATCTTCCAGCACCAGATATCCAATTCCCAAGTATCGACCAAGATCAACTATATGTGTTACGGGACAGTACCACATCCACCAAGTCTGAGCCTAGACTACATTCTAGAATGCACATGTTTATAGTAGCTAATAGTTAAGACTAATTAGACTACATTTTACTACTACCTCTCAACACAGATACTGATTAGTATTACAAACTCTGAGGTGGGCATCACTTACGCGACATGTCACACACTCTACCGTCTTGAGTACTTAAGTGTATCCTCGCGTCTCTAACCGACACCGACGCGCCCATACCTGTGCTCACAGATATGGACGCCTCCACTCTAATATTTATGTAATTCCAGAAATATGAAGGGATTTCTGCTAACAAAAGTCGTCATTCGACTCGTGAAATGTAGGCACATGAACTCTGAAGCTTTCCGTTGCCTTAACGTGGAAATACAGTCAATCATACTACCTTGATGCTTTAGTACAAATTAAAGTTGGAAGTAGAGTTGAAGTTAAAGCTCAAAGATAGTTAATCATAGGAAACAGGGAAAACGTGATGACAAAATGTACATTCTTCATTAAATTGAGGTTATCGCAATCGCAGCTGACGAAAATGTTGAAGCACAAGTTGGATATTTATTTATGGATATGATACTCCTGTTTTTATCGTCGGTAAACTTGGAGAGCTGGGCATTGTAATTTTTAGATAAAGTACCGCATTGTTTAATGCCTCGCAGAGAGTGTATTACATAAACGATCTAGCTTGTTGCCAGTGCATACTAACAGGACCATACAGTTTTCATGATAACGTGAATCGCTTCATCGATCTTGCGCATTTTCTAGCCCAATAGCAATATGAGCTGCTCTTTTTCACTGCTAGTAAAAAATCCAGGCTCCTGCACGATGCGTTATAATTAAGGACATGATCGCTTGGTCCTACAATTTTTCATTAGCCGCCATTTTTCGAGCCAAAATCTGCTTTAGTTAATCGCACTTTACAGCATTGAGAATCATGTATGATTGACCTTGCATTGCATCAAAAGACTGCTACAGTAGTCCTTAGTAATAAAAAAATTGAAACGTAGAAGTGTTTATCCTTCTTGTGGTGCTGCCATTCTTCCAATGCTTGTTATTTAAATACACGGTCATAAATGTTCTCCTCTCTAAAACGATAACCCGTACTTTATTGAGTGAACTCAAAAATGATCCAAATTTAGGAATGTTACTTGTAGCAAGTTTGATATTTGTGTCATGTCCATTACGGTAGTCAAAAGTATAGTGCACAAGTTGAAGAAATCACACAGTTTCTTAAGTACCAAGGGCTGTCCGGTCTTCCTCCAAACTCATGACAATGAATATCGATGTAGAGGCCGTCGACGTGAAGCTTCTACCATTCCTCTAGCTTGACAGCACATAAAGTGTTCGACAATTATCATACGCTTCTACTCCAATCCCTTCATGCTTAAAAGCTGCGTCACAATCACTTTCCAAAAGTACGTTGAATCCATTGGAGCATCATTATTCTGTCCTGACGATGAAGCAAACAAGAATCCCGACATATCGATAGACTCGGTCTCACTGGGTATACAAGTACCGCGACTGAGCCACACCGTCTGAGCGGACAGTTTTCATTAATCTCTTCCACCTTTCCAGTATGTTTCTTGGAATACAGCACTGGTGCGTGCGAAAAAGGCGCGCGAGCCACAGCCTTCGCCGATGACTGCACCAGCGTCGGACCAGTATTTGGACGCGGGACAGAAGCCAAGAGATTTTTAGTTCGAATCCGATTTTTGGCGTACGTAAGGCTTTTCGCTTAAAGCAGCACTCCGTTTCTGTAATGGATGGTTAAGTACCATATGGTTTCTGGAAATCTGGGCAATCGCCATAGTACTTCATGACATCAAGAGTCCATGAGAATTTCGAACAGAACCGGCTTGATATTTAAGTATTGCATGCTTTACATATTTTTAATTCACTTCTGTTTTTACCGTCCACCCCAAGTGCCCTAGTTACCTCTGTCTACCTTACAGGTTATGAGTCCAAACGCGATGACGACGTCGAGGTGCGTGAGCATGTGGACCTGTACGAGGCCAAAGAGATGCAACGGGGAGAATATGATGCAATGCACAAATGAGAGAATAAAAAACCTGCAGTTAAAGCTGTTGCGTCACGAGGTCGGCCACTAGGTGCTGTGATGGTTTACGTGGCCGTCGCAAGAACTGGAACGACCAAGGAATGATTTGTCAGCAACGTCAAAAGTGACTTAATAATCGACCTGCACGCGGGTTCATAGGTCGATGCCACTAATGTGATGAAGTGGTTCACAAGCGTAACCAGTGTCCAAGGAAGAGGGGTCATTTGTTTTTTGGTAACGAGTGGTAGAGAATTAGCGAATTTGTGGCTGATCGATAGTGGAACCAGCTCACATATGCAAATGACCGCGATACTTTTCAGCCAGTTAAAGATGGGTTCGAGGTGTTTGTGGCTAGTGGTGATCGCTTTCGCGTATGTCAGCAACCCTAATACTTGAGAGCGGCAGACCGCAATCGTCAACAATGTGCTCTACATCCCAGGAATGGATCGCAAGCTTCTTTTTGGTGTCGGCTCGTGCAGCGCATGGAGTGGAAGTTCGCTTTTGAGAAGAAAAATGATTGATCTAATGTAAAGGTCACGTGATCGCTAATGGACAACGCAAAGGAAAGTTGTATGTGTTGAATTTAGCGAGTTCAATAAAGGACATCAAAAAGGAAGTTAATACCGTCGATCAATTTGTGCATTGTATTTAATACTTCGAAGTACTTTAGAGACATGGATCTACGGCAATTTCAATAGTTACAATAGTAGCGTGACCCAAAAAAGAATTTATGGTGGTCGTTTCGTCTCTGTTAGATCAGAAGTTACTCTATCAAATGAGTTACGCCTTTTTTTCCGTCACATTTTTGAACTACATAGGTTGATTCGACTTTATGGCATGCCAGTCTCGGTCATGTTGAACCGGACCGTGTGGCGACACTTAGCAAGATTGCGGAGGGTTTTCTACCAGTACCATCTTCACCATTGGAAGGGTCATGCAAGGATTTGTGTGTGGAAAAATGTGCGTATCTAAATATGCGAGGACATCAGGAAGCGTGGTGAAAACAAATTCGCTTTTTGAGTTGGTGCAGAGTGATTTGATGGGGCATATCGACGGAGCATCCAAGGGTGGTGTTCGCTATATCGTAGTATTTATCGATGACCGGTCGCGTTATGTTTAAGTGTACCTAATCAAGCTTAAGAGTGAGGTTCTCAAAAACTTCAACGAGTACAAGTCATTTATGGAGTAACAGCTGTATGCTCGGATCCACTGCATTCAAAGCGATAACGGTGGAGAATACCGCATTATGCAATTTGCTAACTTCTGTGCAAAACATAAAATTTTACACCAAAGTAGTGCACCTTACTCACCCCAGCAAAACGTTCTTGCAGAAAGAACCAATGCGGTCGATGCTTTATTGCTAGCATTTACCAAAAGGATGGTGGGTCAAACCATTATTACGGCTTTATTTACACTCAATCGTGTACCAAACACGGCACGTCACAGTACTACCCCGAATGAGTTGATGTGGAAGACCACGCCGTCTGTAATGAGGTGCCATTACATAAGTGATATTTAAGTTGAAATATCACAGCTCAATTTCAGACTTAATGTCTGAAATGCGAATATTGGATTATAAGTTGTTATAATCCACCTTGAGAACAGATTATGATACAATTATCGAATCTAACAAGTAATCCAATGATAAAGATATCATTTAGATCAGCTTTATACTACATGTTGTACGATTAGTTTTAGATTTAATTATAGTTATTAACTCTAAACCACTCATAATATATTCACTCTTCAACTTACCTTCTTGTAGACACGTGGCTTTAGGTAAACTTATATATTAATACATATATTTAATAGACTATTTGGTTAACTAAATAGTCTACCTAAAGTTTGCTTTCAATAAACTAAGGAGGACCTAATTATATTTGGTCCTAACTAATTGCACGCTTCCTCACTGCAATTTTACAGTGTAAGCCAGTAACAGCTAGCCTGTTACACCTGGTAGCACTTTGTGGTCCGTCTGAACGACCACTGTTGACGCGTTCTGCTAGTTAACTAGCGGAACGAAGGTTTTGAGAGCCGCCGGCTGTCATGGCGACGGCCAGCGATCGTGAGCGTGAGCGACAGCTCGCGCATGGTTTAGTTAGGGAAAACTTCCCTAACTGGTCACAGGGAACTGTGACCACTGTGGTAGAGATGATCCGGACCATAGGGCCCGAGATCATCGCTCTCATCCGCGGTAAAACCCCGGATGAAGCCTTGGATACGATTACCCGTTTCAAGAGGATGTATGTTGATCCTCAGGTGCGTTCCGCAATGTTACGGTCGCAACCTACAACGCCCACATCTAGTGCGAGCGTTGATGTGGTAAAGGCGCGGATTCCGCCCTTTACTGGCGAAGGGGGTGAACCCCTTCGTAGATGGTTCGCAGAGGTGGAAGATGCCCTCTCTGCGCAAAAGATTGTGGACCCACGTTCACAAGCTTATTTCGCCACCACATGCCTAGGCGGTCGCGCCAGGGCATGGGCGATGAGCCGCAGATCCACTGATGGATCTGCGTTCCTGACGTATCAGGATTTAAAAGCTGAGCTGAAGCTCAACTTCGAAGCTCCAGAAATGGAGCTTAGTTGCCGCGAAGAGTTCATGGAACTCAAGCAGGGCAAGCTGAGCCTACATGCGTACGCTCAGAAAATACAATATTTGTTATCAAATATTGTATACGAGCCGGTGCCCCCTGCCATACAGGCCACTGGCTTCATGAAGGGACTGAATGACGGTCCCATCAAACAGAGTCTTTATCGGATTCCACCAAAGTCTCTGAGGGATGCTATAGATAAAAGCATCCGAGAGGAAATCAGCATGCGTTCAGCGTCAACGCATGCTAGGGTTAGTCGAAGGGCTCAACAGCCTTTCGACTTTAACATGCCGCCAATGCAGCATGTTAATCAAACCAATTTCCCAAGCAGACGAAGTTCACATCTCGTCCCGAGACACCAAAACCCGCGCCAGGGCGCGGGCGGAGGAGGTCCAGAACCGATGGACCTATCGGTTGCAGTTTCCTCAACTCCGAGGCAACCGAAGAACAAGAAGTTCCTTCGCTGCAATCGATGCACGAAGATGGGCCATTACGCCCATGAATGCATGGCGCCGCGTCCGGCACCACGCAGTCAGCGGACTGGACAGTCTGCTGGCAAGCGACATCAACAGGGGCAACCCTCTGCTGATGCAAAAAACGTCAACAACCAGTAGGGGCGGGGCGCCCTACTGGACGGATTATCTCACATGCCGACATCGGGCATGTGAGGATAATAGCCCCAGACGGGACTTTGTCCTGTCAGCATGTGCAGGGTGAAGGGAAACCTCTCGTCACCCTGGCGATTAAGCCGCATGGAAACGATGCCCCCATGCGTTCTCTGTTTGACACAGGAGCGTCAAACAATTTCGTTAGAACTGAGGCTCTAACGTCGTTGAACTTCGTGGTGAATCTCCACGAAGCATGTTGTCAGTCCGGTTAGCAACAGGTGCAACCGTGTCTATACCAAAGCGTGTCATTCGCACACTTTTTGAGCTAGACGAACTGCCGTTCAAGGACGAATACATCGTCCTCGATCTTGACGACAAGTTCGATGTAATCTTGGGCATCCCTTGGATGACCAAGCATCAACCAATGATCGACTGGGTTAACCTGTCGATCGACTGCGTCGGTCTCACAGGATCTGATCACCCTGTGAGTAATCCGGCTGTATCTAATGATACAACTGCAGCGTCAGACAGTCTGGTGGGTAGCGATGGCACCACCAGATCTGATCCGACTAGTTCAGCGGATGGTACACATCCGTTGCGTGTCGGTAACGTGTGCAACACGGGTGAAAAACACCCCCGTCTTGAAGTTACCACGACCGATGACGGTCGTGGTATAGAGAATATACCCACGGTGGGAAGCACCCACCGTGAAAACAATGAAACCGTCACGGATGTAAATAACTTCCGTGTCGAGAATGAAGAACTCATGACTGAGAGCAGTCGTAAGTGCATGAGCACCATGGTAGACAATGTTCACCATGAAGAGAATGCCTTGTGCACGAGTGATATCACCGTGCAACAGATCAGGCAACAGATCAGACGAGTGCGTCTGATCTCGCAGCTGTGTCCGTCGAGACGATCAACGTCTTGACGCAGACAGAGACTGGATTAGCTACCCAGTCTCTCACACTCGACAACCCTCCGAACTTAAGTTCAGAGGTAATGGCCCTTCCAGCCTTGAGCTGGAAGAAGTTCGTAAGGAACTTGCGCAATGATCAGATCGAACAGATCTGCGTCATTGTCGCATCTGATGAGGTTGTGGATATTCGTGAACAAATATCCACTTTGCAATTAGAAGGCATTGGGAACGAACTCGTTCCCAATGAGCAAACCAAAGTTCAGCGCTTTGAAGCGCAGAGCTGGGAGTCGCTTAAGGCGACTTCCCCGTACTACGAGGTACTTTGGGAATACGCTGACATATTCCCAGAAGAAGTACCTTGCGAGCTCCCTAAGGATAAGGGAACTAGGCACGAGATTGATCTCGTGCCTGGTACGAAGTACTGTGTCACGCGGCAATGGCCATTGCCGCGTGACCAAGTCAAAGCGATCGACGAGTTCTTTGAAACTCGTCGTAAGGCGGGACATGTGCGGGAGTCTACCTCACCGCACTCCAGTCCCACCTTTTGCGTAAAGAAATCCACTGGTGGGTGGAGAATCGTTCATGCTTTCAATAAGCTGAACGCAGCCACGGTACCGGCGCAGACGCCGATACCGCGGAAAGATGTCATCATAGATGGCATGAGCGGGAGCACC
>MIQA02001499.1:0-12085 GCA_001887855.2 Sclerospora graminicola | reverse complement strand
TATCTGTGGACCTTCTTTGGCCCGGCCTTCCCTTGTCGCTTCGATCGATGGCCTCCTGATCACCAGCTTGGTCGGCGTAGAATACTCTGGCTTCTCGACCATAGGTGAGGTATCTTCATCCACTAAGTCTTCGTCACTGATCACGTCCGTGGTGGCCTGATAAGCCAGATTCTGCCATTCAATGTATCTTCGTGATCCCACTGAAACATATCCGATCTGTCGGGGTACTTTCCCTTCAGGTAACCACATCCCTAAGATCATGTCTTCATGGATGATCAGCGGCTGATCGGATATATTTGTGACTCTGATGTAGCTTGATCGGCCGATACTTTAACGAACGTTGGTACCCAACGTTCGCCACGGGTCAGCCACAATTTCTGTTGCCGATCACTCGACCGAATCATGACATCGACTGATCGGGACACCCCAATGTTCTCGTACTGACCCATCTTTAACCTCCGTACATGAGAACCATATAAAGGTCGTCGGCCAGATAACTGAATCTGCACTTCATCCGGCAGAGTCAGGGTTCCATGAGATAGGTCAAGTCGTATACCAGCTGGTACCATAAAATCCATCCCCAATATCGCGTCCTGACCGGCTAACCGTCCAACCCAAGCATTAAAATAATAGACCAGGGATCCTGCCAAGGTGATCTTCACACGTGATCGTCCTTCCGTCATATATGAACTCTCGCCAATCCCAACACATTCTTGCCTCTGGGTACAGTCTATACGACATCCCACCTTACGAGCAAAGGCGGAGTCGATGATCGAGACTTCCGCCCCAGAGTCAAATAAAATAGTGGCTTTCTCATTGTTGATCTTTCCGTTAGCTTTAGCTTGTTTAAACCACTTGTCGGGAGAGTGATACTTCCAGTATCCACGGGATTCACCGGGCAGTAGATCCAACTCCATGATCACGTCCGATCGTGAATATTCATCCACTCTGAGACTGTAGATCGGACACCGATCGATGCAATTTGAATTAGAACATGTATTGTCGGTTATCTCCTTTTCCTCAAACTTATCTCCGCTACCGACATATGCATAAATGCAGAACATAGATCGCTCGGCTCGAACCAGATTCCAACCTGGCGAGCGATCTAGTTTAACATCTTCTCAACATCTGGTGGAAGCATACCAGCATGTTTAGTCGGCACATACCACTTGCGCATCAGATTAAAGAATTCTTCGATCGGGCAGGCGCCGGCGTCATGAAGCTTCCCACAGGTCTTGCACACGAAAAAACAGTGATCAGAAGGGTGACCTTTACGATCACATTTTCCACACGTAATTCGTTTCCAACAATCACGATCTCCATGTTTGGTCGACCCACAATGCACACATTTCTTACGAGATCGGTCCTGATCAGGTTGAATACCACCAGGTTTCCGTCCGTCCACACCGTTAGTCGATGATCTCGGGCGATACATTGGTTCCGTCGTAAATACATGACGGTATTGTTCCTCGTCCGAGCTCAGACCCGACTGACTATTTTCCTCTTCAGAGCTTGAACTGTCTGATTCCTTCGCGATCACGCGAATCGCTCTGGCTGGTCGGGCTGCCGGTATCTTGCCCTGATCAGGGTGTGGCTTGGACCGGTACCGGTTCGATCCTACCTCGACCTTGGGCTGTCGACTTTTGGCCCGTTGCAACGTCCTCAGAGTCAGTTCCAGTTGTTCTGAGTCCTTTATACGGAGCAAGGTTAGCTGATCAGCCAGATCGCGATTGTCCAGAGTTCCAATGAAGTGTTCGACATGTTCGCGGGCTATGTCCGGGTGTCGTGGGTCCTTGATCGGCATTTTCGCGCGTAGACCAGCAACATTCAACCGATGTAAGTACTCGATCGGCGTCTCGTCGGATCTTTTCTTCATGTGGTAGTACTGTCTAGCGACAGACACCCCCGAATTGCAATATTGTTCTTCAAATTCTTCACACAAACGGGGCCACTTCAGACGCACTTCTCGACTTAGCTGTTTAAGCCAGTTCTTGGCCGGGTCTTTCATTAGATCAGCGAAGATCAGGCATCTTTCAGCTTCCGGTGTCTTGTCCCTCAGAAAAGCTGACTTAGTCCGGCTTAACCAACCTCTGGCCTGATCGTCATCCATATCTTTTCCGGTGAAATCCTTCAATTCCGAGATCGCGGACATTCGTACTCGGGTGATCGTTCCCGATTCACTGTCAAATGCCTGCGCGGAGGCCATATTCGCTCTACGAGGCATCTCGATGTCCAGATCATCTGGATCGAAATGTTGGCTGATCTCGCCCTCTGACTCCATGTCCACATCACTCCGCGGGGGTGATCGGTGAAATCGGTCCTGGTGATCGGCTTGGAATATCGAACGAACGATTCCGGCTGATCGGACTGATTCCATCTCCACATCCACGGGTCTCTTGACCGATTTCTCAGCAGACTGATTCATATTCGGTGCCGATCGCCATGGTTGTCCTTGCCCAGGTGCGTATTGAGGCAATCCATACTGATCACCCGCAAATCGGTTCATCATTGTCGCGAACATGGCTTTTAATTGCTCTGGGACCTCCGGCATGTTGGTATGACCAGTGTTGGAGGTCGGATTGGTCTGTGGCACTTCCTGATCATCTTCAAAACTATCGTCCGATCCGACTCTACCAGGTTCAGGCTTTCTCTTCCTGTTCTGCGACTCGGTCTTGGGGTCGATCTGCTGGATCCCTTTTGGGCCCAACGTCATACGTGTGATCCCAACCGAGGAGTCGGTGGATGCCGCTCCAGATTGTGATGACGATTGGTATATCGACTCGATATCCATAGGATACTCCACCAACTGTGATCGGTGCGAAGGATCCGCGATCGGCGACTGAACTACTGGGTTCGCCCCTAGTAACGAGGCAAGATGATCATACAGGGTGATCATAGATTCTCTGATCGTCTCTTGATCCAGATCGAATAGCATATTCGCATCGAAGGCACCAGTAGTGAAGCCAACCTCGTCGATCTGCGCCAAAAGGTTCCTGATCAGATCAAGTTGACTGCCTGTGATCACCGGCCGGGTCGCTCGACCTTCAAGCTTCCCGATGATCTTAGGCTTAATGATCTTCATCACTTGGTTGGTAACCAGAAACTTGTGAAACTCTCGAAGATAGAACAGTCGTTCCACATCTTGAACAGTGGTCTTCTCGGCTGGTTCGATCTTCTCTTCGTCTTCCTCGAAGATCTTCGGTTTAGGTTTCACATATTTTTTAGGTGGATCACAATGATCCGCCCCCATGTTTTTTCTGTCTTTTCCATTTTCTTCTTATGCATAGGATCAAGGTTAACACCTCGATCCTTTCCTGGGTTATAGTCAACTTTACTATAACCCAGATCGGCCCCGATCGGGGCCATGTGGGGAGTTTTTTCATCTTTAATCTCGACCTGGCACTCCACCAAACCAGGTCGATCATCGCTTCCTTTAGAAATGGACAGCATCGGAGGCGATACGCCTTTCTCCAATACACCCGAAAAAGTTTCCTCCACTTTGATTTTCACATCTTTTTCATCATCAAAGGAATCACGGTGATATCTTGAGTCACCAAGTGATCCGGGCACGCGCACCATTGTGGTGGAGCCGATTTCCAAATCCATGACCGAAGTCGTGGGTGGAATCCGGATACCCACTGGCCCGGACGACCAACTATCGGAGGGAGTACTCCGTCGATCCTGATCAGCATCGGAATCAGATGAATCACCACTGTGGTGACTGATCTGATCCTCCCGGTCATCTGGCCGGTCTTCATGCTCGTCAGGATCTATGTTTAACTTCATCTCCCCTTGTGTACCCGTCGATCGGGGCTGATTACACTCACTTAGGTGGACTCGGTGACGAAAAGGATGATCTTGATCAGGTCGGAGGGTTTGACCTTCTCGAGACGGGGTTTGTCCTCGGGTGGAAATCTTCACCGGAGGACGGGTTGGGGTCGACACTTATTCAGTATCTAGGCACTGATCAGGAAAGTTCGTCTGATCAGGCCAGCCAATGAGAGAGAGATATAACGAAACCAAGAAAATGCGATTAATCCACGATCTTCCACATTAATCCACAAACGTTATCTCCACAAAACCTTTACCAATATTATTAACGTGTTCCAAACACGTGCGCGTTGCGGGTGAGGTTAGATCACCTAAAACAAACCCGTCGGGGTCTTCCGGTAAGCCAAAATGCGTCTAAGCGCGTCTTAACCGGGAAATAGATGAGCAAGAGGGGACTAATCAACCCTGTGCTCCCAATGACTGCACACGTGGCAGAGCGACTCTTTGCTTTAGGGGGAAAATTTAAACCTGTTATTATATATGCAAAGTCCTATACCTGTGTACCATACCTCAACTCATGCCTGACCTTTACTTCGAACCTATTTACTTCGTCGCACGGTTGCGTAACACTCTCTTGCCCATCCTGGCTGCACCTTCAAGCTGACCTGTACCGATTCTGCCCCGATCATGACCCGACTCTTCAGAGGATCTTCAACCCATCCTGATCTTCAACAGACGACCTTGAAACCACTTGAGACCTGCTCTTCAGCACTTGTTCACTTCATATATAGTCCGCCCAAACCGAGAACTCACTTGCCCTTGCTTATCAACGCTGATCAAAGGCTGATCGACCCTGATCATGATCGCCATAGTGATCGACCAGGTGATCAGGTCTGATCAGGCCTGATCAGCCCTTGATCACCTCGGGAACGTCCAGGGTCATCATCATTACGACTCCATTCATCTTCCAAACCATACTTTCGATCTTAATGCACCGTCAGGGTAACCATACCGCACTGATCTCGGCTGATCAGGCTTGATTAGGCCTGATCCGGCCTTGCCACATCATCTTCGGGCTAATCCAAGGTTCACATCACTCGTATAACCTGTTAATCCACCTGCCCGATCTTCATTCATCATTTGATCTTCTTCTTCCGGGCGTGACAAGCTGATCAGGCTGCAACCTTGTATCATAACCGGCTTCCACCAATATACCGTTCGGAGATCGGCTGGTCACCTGCTCTTGGTATGCCATGTCAACAATCACCATTTTTTATTATATCCACGAGAACTCCACTTAGTGACTGTGACAACGATCGTGATCTTCTTCATTTCGCCAGTGCCTGGGACCGGGCTTAACGACCATACTTGGCTAACTCTTCCACATCGTAAATATCCGTTGGCCACCACCTTTTCTTTTTACTCGCGATCAACCTTTTCCCACCCATCAACCGTCATATGTTGATGGGTGTTCTATCATCACCAATCATCGGCCATGTGTGGTCCACTTCAATCCCAATATTTCCCGATCGCTTCACCACAAACTTGCTTTATGTCGATCGTCTGTAAGCACTTTTGCTTATCCATCTCCCTAGTTTAATCGGTGTATGAGAAGGCACTTGACCCGTTGTAACCTACCAAGAATACGCGTCAGTATCTTGCCTTCGAATCGGACGATAATATAGGTTCATTTCCGCTATCGGTCATATTTTCGTTGAGATAATTTCCGTGCTTGCTCATCTGGAATCCATGTCTACAAGCCCAATTATAAGATCCCCCAAAAGCCTCATGACGTGGTGGAATGAATTTGTGAGATGAAATAGATGAAATATTGATTGTAACTTCCAAGTGGTTCCATCTATCAAGAATCTCTGTTGAAGTACTGCACTTCTTGTGCTTCTTTCTGTCACTACACAAATCGCGTGTGATATTAACTTTTAATGAAGTTGACAGCGAAATCGTAGTCAAGGCAATTCCTTTGCGTTGTCGGAAGTAACGCTGGCTTCTGAAGCTTGCATGTAGTCGACAGCAACAAATATTTTCTGTTCTAAACACATTTGACTCTCTTCGTACCCGTATCGAATGTTGCAACAAGCGATCGTAAAAGTAATTTGCATTAGGTTATTAAATTGAAACAGACCGCCTAATTGAGTGGGCAACCGTCGTCCCAAAGGCGATGACTGTCGTTGTGGGCAGCGTTGTATTCAACAAATGGACCCTCAGCCAAAACATGTTTGTACTCCAAGCCCTTCTTGAGGTGGCTCCAGTTAACTGTGCTGTTAATCCCGGGGATCTGGTACAGATCGCGCAAATACTGTAGCAGTCCACAACAACGAAACTCGTGTTAAATTCAAATGACACAAACCTTAAAGCTAACACTTAAAGCAACGACATTTGGAAAATTTGTCAGATGCTTCTCAGCTTTCGACTGGAGTACATCTAGACGAATGAGCGTGTGGAATAAACGGACATCCTCTTCGGTAACTCCCTTTCCCACAAAATATCTCTTCTTCGCCAAAATCTCATCCAACTCGCCGAGAGCCTCAAGATCTTTTTCTTCCGCCTCTTTCGCGACATGAGATAATTTTTTTCTAGCAAATGCAATGCTTACTGACGCGCAACAATTCAATCGCTGGCAGCATCAATCTCACTGCGCCTTCCTATGGGTACAAGTTCACGCTAGATGGGGCCAAGTCTCGGAAACCGGAGCTTACATGTTGATGACTTCCAAGATACAAACAAACCGTGCCGGCATACAAACAAAAGTCAAGTCATCCACAGGGTGATCTGCTAGGAAACGATAATGATGGAACAATCCAGGTTCGGTTAATACCGGAAACGGATGGAATAACGTGGACTGAAGAAGACAAGCGTACAGTGTGTGTTTTTTTTACCCACATCCCAGTTTAGCACCCCTGCAGTGGACGTTACAAGAAGGGGTACGGCCGCGGAGGATGTGGGCAGCAGTACGCAAGGACTTTCGAAAACACTATCACATATCAATGGCGAAAATTACTGGTCCAATTCTGAACAAATGGTCAGTCAAACGTAAACGACACAGTTGGAACAATTTTACTCAAGAAGGGGCAGGGATGAAGCTGTGGAATCACTACAATTTACTCACTAACTATCAAGTCTGGACACATTATAGGATGATGACAATGCAACTGAACACCTATTTCGACCACCAAGGCAACCACCAAAAATGCCCTCTGAGCAGCAAGTGCGACGGTACTGACCACAGTATCGCTCATATCCTCCGGGATTGCGATCGAGCTCAACCTTTCTGGAAAGTAGTGTTTAAAGTCTGGACTGGGCGTCCAAGTAATAGCACTAAGGCAGACCACCAGCGTGCAATAGCAGCAACCAGAGCACCCCAAATACAAGGTCTCTTAAGGGGCATCATTTTGGAAGGTGCTGGGGACTATTATGGTGACCTCATCGAATTTTGCAACCGCATCTGGTGGGGTTTATGTATTATTGGCTAGGCAAAACCATGGCAAGTCCGTAATCAGGTCATTTTCAAAATGAAAACATGCCCACCAGAACAACTTGCAGAACAAATTTGGAATACAGCGATTATGCAATTTAAGGCTCTGGCGGCATACAACCAACTACAGCCGGAGAGTCGAGTTTAAAATTGTGTTATTGTCTCCAGTGCATGGAAAAAGTATATGACGCACGCCGGGAAGCCGGAGCAGACTCTCAAGAAGCAATCTTAGTGACGAAGTTTACTGTAAAGGCAACTATATTTGATAAATTAGAGGCCTACAGAGTAGCTAATAGTATTAGATATTGTGCCTTTCACATTTTTTGGCGGAAATCACCTTATATTTGCGAACATTATTCTTTGTATGTGACGTGTGAACAAAGAAATACTGCGCTGACAATTCTTTCTAACCCGGATTTAAGATGTCTAAACATCATGAATTATGTCGCCCACACAATGATTTAGGCAAAGAGCTAAAGATTGGCGGGTAGCCACTCGCCAATCCAGCAATGTCGGGCGCCTACCCACGTTTTGGTCAGCACTCGTCCGTGCAATTCTTCATTCAATATCTCACTCTTTTATAATATTGCTACATACAGTTTTGCCCAAAATTTAATATTCAAACTCATACTTTTGCAGCCCAGACTTTCAAGTGTCCAAAGCTCCTGTCCAAAAGACAAGCCAGTATATATGATGCCCAACATAGAAACAACGACGATCACGCCCACGCATTTCGTATGGTCTGACGTCGTGTTATGCAAGACCCAAGAATGCTACGAACGAGTAACGAAATGGTACGAGCAGGAAGGAAATCCTCGAAATACAACGTTAGTTTACACAAAGCATACATCTTCGAGCCTACAAGTATGTGCTCGCAAGCGTTTAGGAAAAAACGTTATTGCATCGAAAGACTATTCAAACGTGAGGTTTCTTCATACAGCTGGGAATAGCTCGTTGAAAGTACGAGCGAGGTTCTGGGACTGTTGGACACACTGCAGGCTTGCCTCCGCTTGACGTTTACATCGACGACACGCCCCATACATGACTATTTCCAATCTCAGATGATAGGTTGAGCCCTGTCAATATTCACCTGGTGTGCAGAAGCGTTTAGACTATTGCAAGATTGTTGCAGGAGCGTCGTTTATCGTGTACCCTAGCTACTGTGAAGGCTACGGTCATTTACTTAACGTGGCGCGCGCTACGGGAGCTGTCATTGTCACAACTGACCTCCCTCCAATAAACGAGTTGATAATTGCGAATGAGTCGGGTGTGTTGGTCACAGTAGAGCGCGAAAAGCATCCAATGGTGATGTTGGGCGGCAAGTACAGAGGAAGAAAAGGACTGGAAAAGTTGGAGGGTTTAGTGGCATCTTTTCTCGGCTCGGACGTCTGTGAAGCGATTCAGCACGCTGTCAAGTCAATCACACCTGAAGAACGTGCCCACTTAGGCTTTAATGCGTATCGACAATACCATGCAGATACCAAGTATTTCGCTCAAGCGATGCAGACACTGCGAGAATTTTCTCGAAAGGTTAACCTCTAAGAGAAAACATTGGGAGAGGCCCAGGCAACAGTGAAAAGAGAAACCCGAGAGTTGGATAATGATCCTGCTTCAATGACTTTGTCGTCAGGGAACGCTGCTCTACTTAGGTAAATAACTGTACGGTGCATTGGAACCGTCGGGAGGTTTATCAAGATTTAGGAACGTAGTACTCTGCGGTTATCCCGAGGGTGTCACTTGAGATTGTATGGCTTCTCAGCGGTTCTCTTCTCAGTATGGGGTTTTATTCTGGTGCCACAGCTATCATCACTACGCGAAACTTTTAAGGAATAATATCAATCCTTAGCTTCCAAACACAACGGACATTGGATATTGGAACGTCGTGAAATGACAAGGTTTTGAATCTATAAGCGAATTCTACAAGTGATCCAGTTTACTACATTACATTGCCCTGAAATGGAAATTTCTTTATTCTAAAGTCTATGTGGAAATGGATATCGCAAAAATCTATGTCAAATGTAAGTCTTCCGTCTTAAGACAAACGTTTTCTTTTGCGCTTTTACCCAAATGGGCACGTTTTGTGAAGGATTTTGAGCCTACGTACTGGTATTACTAATTAGGAACATTGTTGACTTGACATTGTCTATCAAACAAGGCGTGCCGTATTACGCGAAGAGTTTCCGGATACCACGATAAGGTATACTGTATATACATTGTGCGAACATGAATTGCCATCATGCCTTATCACATTGCCAATCTGCTTTCATGCCTGCAACGTCTTGGATGTCAGCATATTGAAGCGCTAAGAGTCAAGCGTAGCTTGTGATCTCCATGACATGACAGTCTAAAAAAGTTTTACAACGCGAGTTATGCTCTCGCCCGTTACAGCGATAAATGTACCACTTAATTCGACTGTTTTCGACGTTGTTGACGTCGTATAGCTTGTCGCCATTTTATCGTCTTTATAATCGCTTTAATGGAGGGTGGAATTCTTTTTTTTTGCGGATTTGGAGTCATGTAGTTGAGTCCGTAAGCCACCCTCAAGAAGAAATCCGGCATGTGCACGGTATCATACGGCATTCTATTGATCGTTACCGTCGAAAAGGCTCAATCACTTTCTTTGGTATCTTGCGACCCTGGACAAAGGACTTGATTGTCCAATTGCCACTCTTAAACAATTTCATCTTGTACAAATCAAGGTAAGGACCTCCGAAATCTGTGTTGAGTGGTAGCGTTGGGTCATACAAGTGGGAGGCAAGCGGGTGCGTTGGCGTAACACACGCACAGACACCAAATATTCTTGTGAAACATGTGACACCCTTTTTGCCACAACGTTTCTTGCAATTCTTGTGGCTTCATCGATTTATCATCGTATCCAATGTCTGTGTCCTCTGTAAACGGAATCATAGACCCGTTTCATTCGGCACCAAGCAGCGAACCAGAGATGATCAGCGGCGTGTTTCCAGCCGCTTTCAATTCGTCGTACACGTCCACCAGCAAGAGATGCAGCACGCTGGCAAAGCACATGGACTTGGGGGAGGGAACACTAAGTAGATCTGTCCGATCACTTGCGGTGCAATAAGGGATAATGGTTAACACTTTGCCTACTCTCGTCGCCAGGTAGTCGTGTTAATTATTATACCGGTAATAATATTTTGTGACTGCCCGCGACTTTTAGCTTAGAGTTAAATTATCATGCTAATTTACCCACGCTTAATTTTGTAATCCGATTTTTGGAATAAACCGAACAAAGATTTGCTGACAGAATTATCCATCAATACATCTTACTATTAACGTTACTACTATTTGTAGGAGCAATTTTGGTCATTGCTGATTCTATTTACATTTGTTGAGCTTTGGTGTATACTTCTACTTCATTTCTTTGTCAACCTAGGGCGTAATTACGGTGGGGGGGAGTACTGATAGAGTTTACTGAAACGTAATTCATCAGATTACAGTATTAATTACAGAAAAATGGAGCGACTAATCAAACCATTTCCACCGCTCGTCCTTCATACGGCCGCCTTGAGCACACTCGCATACTGGAAGCGTCAAGTTGCAAAAGGTCCAAAACTGGACGTTTTTGTCTCTAACCGTCGTCGACATTACGGCAATACATTAGTCAAGAAGGCACTAAGTTTAGACGAATCCTTGCATCAGATTCATGGGATTTTGGCTAATATTCAACAATCGGTACATGTATATTGAAACAAATACAGACAGTTATGGGCTTGTAAAATTAACGTTATTGTTCCTTGCAGCAAATGCGAAAGGAGAAAAAGCCAACGCAGCTAACCGACCGCTTCGGACGCGCACACACGTATCTACGGATTTCACTCACCGAACGCTGCAATTTGCGGTGTCGGTATTGCATGCCTGAAGATGGTGTGCCATTGCAGCCAAACGAAGACCTTTTGACCTCTTTGGAGATTCTTCGGCTGGCTAAAGTGTTTGTATCAGCTGGAGTGACTCGAATTCGACTGACAGGAGCGAGCCGCTACTGCGACGAGATTTATTGGATTTAGTAACGCAGTTGAGAGCAATTCCTGGAATTGAGTCGGTAGGAATTACTACAAATGGTATTACGCTACAGAAGAAACTACTGGCTTTGCAACAAGCAGGAGTTGAACGACTAAACATTAGTTTGGACACGTTGAGACCGGACAAGTTTGCGCATGTAACGAGACGACAAGGTTTTACGAGGGTGATGAACTCAATTCTAGAGGCTGAGAAACTGGGATTCCGTCCGCTTAAAATAAATTGTGTCGTCCAGCGTTATTTTAATCAGGACGAACTTGTAGATTTTGTGGCTTTTACGGAGACACATGCAGTGGATGTTCGTTTTATTGAGTGGATGCCATTTGACAGCAATAAGTGGAACGATGAGACTTTTGTACCGTTTAAAGAGATGATGAAAGCGATCAAGACGGAATTCCCCACTGTGGAAAAATTGCCGGATAGCGAACGATACATCAAAAGCTTTTCATGTGCCTGGCTTCAGAGGACAGTTTGGCTTTATTACATCCATGAGTGAGCACTTCTGTGGCTCGTGCAATCGTCTCCGCTTGACAGCAGACGGAAATTTGAAAGTATGTTTATTTGGGAGCACTGAAGTTAGTCTACGAGACGCCCTTCGCTACAACATTGGAGAAGAGGATATTCGAGACATAATTGATGCAGCAGTACAGCGCAAACAATTTGCGCTTGGTGGTCATGTAGATATGTATGGTTTGTCAAAGGCCAAAAACCGTCCGATGAGCCTGATCGGAGGATAAGTTTCTCACTGGATAGTGAATCCCTCTGAATTGTCTGCGGGGTCCCTGG
>MIQA02001498.1:0-19059 GCA_001887855.2 Sclerospora graminicola | reverse complement strand
CCCAATTCGAGTCGACTTAAGCTTTTCTTTCCGTGTCATTTTCTTGTCCTTCACACTAGTTGAACCACAACAACAGCGCGATGATTGCCATTACCGCCGCAACTGTGTCGACGTTTGGTTTGACAGCCAAGATGACTTCCACGGATGTTGAAACAGAAGCGGTAGGTGGTGTTGTATTGGCATCATCTGAACCCGTATTGTCATTGCGACGTCCTCCTTTCTTCTTCCATTTTCATTAACGCTTGACTGGTTCCAGCATTTTTAATGTAATACCATCTTGTATATCTCCGTTAGTCGTTGTCAATTCTTGAGCAATAGAAATAAGTGTCAAGCTATCGATATGTGCGGAAATGGGCGCGGGTTAAATTTTCCATGGGTGAGTGGTAGAATTTTCCAAATTAGTGTGAGATACCGTATACCATCTGTCGTAGCCGAAACACATGGGGACAATAAATACCTGTAACGTTACATGTTAATGATTTGTTTTGGAATGTTTTTGCAAGGTTTTAATTAGAAAATGGGCAAGACATTCCGGACAAAACGACACATCTGGGCAATTTGAAGGTCACAATGATGATCAGGAAGGGGTTTACACTGCCATCCCTCCTAGATCGTTAATATGTACGTGGCCTGTGGCCTCTATTTTTACTGTGTTTCATCCGGCCGCGCACCATCGTTTGACAACGGCGCGATGTCCACTCAATTGTGTCACATCGACTTTTTTGTATCCCTTACCCAAAACTGATTGACTGAGAGTTTGTGTTGGTTATAACAATTTGTATGGTATGACAAATGTTATTTGGTAATTGAAAAAGAAAAATTAGTGTGGCCCATGGTAATTACGCAGTCACACTATTTTCCCACACTTTGGTTGGTACCAAACGTTAGCGGTCGGGGAGTAGTGTTGTTATCTCCCCGGGTACTTACCAGGTTATTAACCATCAGCGAGTTAATAACATTTTAGGCTAGGTTTTTAATAATGGGAAAAATCGAAGTCATAATATGTATGCTTTATGTATGGTGCATTAATTGGACAGCATCAACGCTGGCTTTCTAAGGCATATGCTAATGCTCTTCAATTGTTGTTTGATGAAAGGTGTCTTTGTACGTTTCTGGTGTGATCTTATGAACATGAAGAATTCTGGAGAACTCACGGACTCACCTTCATCTCTTTAATTTTATTGTATTCCTCCTACAGCCACTTCACCGTGGGCTCTTACTGGGTGATTTTTGTCGCATCCGTCGTCTCAAAATTCCTGAGAGTGGAGGCGCTTGGTTGGAATTTCATAACATCTCTGGTGTAAACCCAGACGAAGGATCTGGATTTATTTATCATTTTCCTTCAAAAATGTGCCAGCTATCAACTGTTAAAGGTTAGGACCGTGTTGCCATTAATACGTTGTGGTTCTTGTAGAAGTCAGTAACATTATTGTCTTTTTTTTGTAAATGGGGGTCAACGTATCAATTCGATGGGGTCAGAATAATGTTTCCCTACTGTATTTAAAATACATACAGTATTTTATACGTATTTAACGTGCTATGAAGCGTCAACCCATTCTACAGTTCTAGGACACCCTAAACTAGTGTAGAAACTGCTCTATTAGCTAAGTATTACAAGAGGTAAGATGATAGGATAAACACATATTTTCATTATCCAAAAAATGGGTACCTAGGAGGGGGCCGTAATCTCTTCTCGTTTGGTCAACTGTACCCGGCTGTCTCAGAGTTAGTAATACTCGTTCGTCGTCAGAATACACTGGAGTACAGTAGTAATACTCGTTCGTCGTCAGAATACACTGGAGTACAGTAGTCTCCCCGATAGTGTTGATAGGTTGGTAATTTACCAATGGTAAATACCCATTCTGTTAAATACCCTGTTAAAAATGCACCAAATGGTATTTACCCGGGGAAATACAAGCTTAGCAAAGAAGGTGCGGTTTGTGTCCTCAAGATCACCAGATAGATTTATCATGATTAATTAGAGGCATAAAATTTGGACATCCCCCAATTGGAAATGTTTCTCTTGAAGCGTTAACTAGCATACTAACAATTATTCATATTGATTCTTTCTATCTGACCTTGAAGAAATAAGGGTAAGATATTGAGGAATAGTTTTTGAATGGTTACATTAGTTATGGAACACAATAAGCTCAAGTAGAGAGATCTAGAGTCAGACTCAGTGGAGCAAATACCTACCATTGTCTTTGAAAGTGCTTCAGACAGTCTCCGACTTGCTCTCCACATCGTAGATATGTTTGTAGTAACACTATTGTCCTTTTTTGTAAATGGGGGTCATCGTATCAATTTGAGGGGGTCAGAATAATGTTTCCCTTTTAAATATGGTATAATACGTCAATCATACGGAAGTACAGTATGACCCGACGTACTCGCTGGTAACAAAACCCTAAGCTCGCTACGCCTCGAAGCAAAGCAGCAGAATGGGCAATGTTGAGTCCTGGGTTTACATCCGCGTGCTTCAAACACGACATGTAAATTTGCTGCCCGTTAGGCTAGGCTAGACAGTGGTATTTTCATACCACTCTAAAGTTGGTGACCGTTGACACTTCCGAATATACCATCTCTGCCATCCAAGCATTCTCGATTTTTGCTCCTACATAACAAGTATTTTTCTCGCTGGATGAAGCACATATTTCATTACGCCCTAGTTGCTGTGTTTATCTCAGCACACTGCAGTGTTCTATCAATTCCCACAGCCGATGAAAGGTCCGAGTATGTGCTTCCAACTCTGACACAAAGCAATCGAACTGGCGAACGAATGCTCCAAGGCAACGATGGGGCGATGGATATGTCGAATGATGAAAGAGGCAAACTACCCACCGATATCGAACCCTTGGCATCATCATCGACTATACCTAAGAGCATCAAGATCGCTGCTGACGGAGCTGTGGGTTTTGTCGACAAGATGTACAGGACTGTCATCCAACAGCATCCAGCTGTCATACATTTTAGCAAAGTTTTCACTGTCGATATCAATCAAATGACAACGCGTGTACAAGAGTTACGAACGCATCAAGCTACTTTAAAACTAAACCAAGATGATCACATTATGATTGCTCTAGGAGGCGAATATTCCAAGGAGCTACCTTACAACTCCAATTTTCACCAGGAAAGACTATCAAAGGAACTGAGCATGCTCATGAGTGAGAAGGATGAAATTGTCAAAAAGTGGAAAGCTTTTTTCAGTGAAGCTGGTTTTCGTCCTAACATTATGATTAAGAGAATGAGGGAGTTCGTTGGAAATAGTGATGGCGTTGATATGGGTATCGAGGAATACGCTTTAATGGCCATTGGGACCGACTTTTTCAAGACAATCAGATCCCAATTCTTATCTCGTGAACTTAAACCGCCATCCGAGAAATTTCCTTATGCTGTTTTGAGAAATTGGGGCATCGAACATAATCTCGCCCCCTCCGAAATTAGAAAGCAGCTGCGAAAACTTGAAAAAGAAGATCCAAAATATCTCGACAAAACCAACGAGGAGCTTCTTGAGATAGCACGCAAGCGCGTCATCGCCAAAATGGAAAAGCACAAAAGCAAAAAGCCAAAGCTGCAATGAAGAGTCCAGAACATGTTGTCATGGTGGGTTTAGCCAAAACTATGTTCGTATAAGTCAATAATACATGTAATTCATTCATTTGTTTTACTTTTTACCAAGCATTTTACTTTTACTACTAGTGCATGTGTTTCTATGTTATCTTTACTCTTGATGCTTTCCATCAACCGATCAATGAGCAAGGTGCCTGACGCTAGGTTCTGGAGCATCTGACAAAAAACATTGGTTCGGGCGCTCAAGCTGGCAAACTCGCGTTGCTCCTGATCTGTTGCGCACGGTCGCGGCCAACAACTGATTGAGCTGCCTGTTGCCCAAATGACTGTCAGTGTGGCTTGCAAAACGACTGTGTTTATCTTTCACAGTCCTTTCATGCTCGAATGTGGCACATATCACGTCAATGAAGCGTTGTGGCCCGTTGGTTTCGAAGCTTTGGCTTCATCCTTCTGTGGCCTTGGCCACACGGCCACGATCTTCATGTCTATCGTTGTTTGCGTCATTCTCATCAGTTGCCATCTCCTGATTTACTACTTCATTGACCTGCTCTGCTTCCAATGAACCACAGATCGAGGTTTCGTCTCCTTAGTCGTCCAGGAAAGTGGTCGATATGAATACGGGCGTCTTTCCGATCATAGTCGTATGTGTTTTCAGCATGCTGCTGTGTCGATTCACACTGGGAGGGATTCGTTGGATGGTGCCTTTTTGTCACCTGCATCAATCGGACGGCGATGACAAGCGAATATACGTGTTTCATGGTTTTTGACCATGACATCAAACGAGATTTCAATATTGTTGAAAAATGGCCATGTGAGCTTAATCTTGTAGGACTGACGTTTTTATTCTCGAGGTCTGCCAATATTCCTCCCAGGACTTGTAATGTTCGCGTCTTGTTAGTGCGTTGCGGTTGGAAATTATTCAATTGTTGCCGCGCTTGATCGCGTTCCTCCGCATGAAGTATCAGGAGATTCGCCATGTCGCTAATATTCAGCCAGAATGTGGGGCTTGAGCTTAACTTGGTAAATTAAAAACTGATATTTTAGGTCCTTAGTTCGCTACTCTTAGCTACCTCTAAGCCTATCCTTTCTAGAAGCTTCGTGGGGACGTTATCCTATTACGTCAGGTTGTGTAACCCGTTACTTCCTGTACTATCCAATATGTAACCTGTTACTTCAGGTACTATCCAATATGTAACCTGTAACTTCAGGTACTATCCAATATGTAATGGTTGTGCTGCCTGGGTACGTGAGATATCAAGTCGCACGTACCCTGCGGCCTGACATCTCCCCGGACTTGACTTCGTGTTGGCGGTCTCGAAAGTCCTGTACTAGTCGATGCCAATGCGAAACGTGGCGAATAGATTTCTCGCGCTCCCAAGTACTATCACACTCCGGGAGGCCATGCCATTTTACTAGCCATTCTTTTTGGCGGCTGCGTTGACGACTACGAAGCAACTTTTCCACGATGTGTAGTTCTTCTCCTGTGTCCGACTCTAGGATAACTGGTGATGCCTTCGGAATTGGTCGTCCCGCAAACTCAGAGACATTCGGTTTGTATGGTGAGAGTAGGTCGACGTTGAAAGATGAGTGTAGTTTCTTCATATTTCGCGGTAGCTTCAATTTAGCTACATTCGGGTTAATCATTTTGATTATCTCAAACGGTCCAACTTTTTTGGCCGCGAGCTTCGCTTTCTTCAACTCTGTGTGTGAGTTAACTGTCTTGAGTGGTAGGTTCTTGGTATCCAGCAGAACTAAGTCACCGACGTTAAAGGTGAAGCTTGTTCTTTTTGAATCGTAATACTTCTTTTGCCTTTCCTGGGCTTGTTCTAGATTTTCTCGTGCCTTACGCACTAGATCTTGACGATCTTTGGCGAACTTTGAAGCGAACTCTGAGATGGGTTGTGGATCCAGACCATCGTAGTCTCTGTATTCATGAGAAATCAGATTGGATACTTTTCTTCCGGTATCGATCTCAAACGGGGTGAGTTTAGTTGACGCGTTCACTGAGGTGGCATGCGCGTACTCTACAGTACCAAGTAGCTTGGCCCAATTTTCTCCACTGTACGATACCAGAGAGCGTAAAGCGTCTTCTAAAACCAAGTTTTGGCGTTCTGTTTGCCCATCTGCTTGCGCCCTATGAGCGGTCGTCATGCTTAGTTTGACACCCATTATATTCATGAGACACTTCCAGAAGTTTGCTGTGAACTTCGGATCTCTATCGCTGATAATAACCTTCGGCAGTCCGTGATGACGGACTACGGCGTCGAAAAATAACTTTGCGGTGTCTTTCAAATCTGCCGTCGTATGCGTTGGTGCATAAATCGGTCTTTTTGACAACTTGTCTACGATGACGCAAATAGCGTCGTACCCTTCCGACACGGGATGTCCAGTAATAAAGTCCATTGACACTACTTCCCAGCATTCCTCCGGAATGGGGATAGGAATCATTAATCCTTTCTTTCGCTGGCTGTTTGACTTCCATCAAACACATGTTTCACATGTCTCGACGTACTTTTGTACTGTCTCAAGTATCTTCGGCCAGTAGTACCATTGCTTCAACTTCATGTAAGTTCTGCGCACTCCAGGATGTGCTGCTGTAGCTGCGTCATGAAACTCGTATAAAATCTTTGTCTTTAGTTCCGGCATGTCTGGAATGCATATTTGTTGCATTGCATTATCTTGTTTCAGGTATATAAGACCTTTGTCGATTATGAAATTGTCATTCGACTGTTTGGTACTCCAAATGTTTTTAAAAAAACTCGTCTTTGCGATATCCTTGCTGAATCGCTTTTCGCACTTCGTCACTGAGATGTGCGCGCACAACGTGGAACTCGGCGTTGTGGATTTGCTCCTGAGCGACCCCTATCGGACGACTCTCCCCCCGCAACTCCACATCGTCGAGTAATAGATGGGAGACATCCATCGGAATGTTTTGAATGAGGGCAGAGTTAACCATGTGTCTATCCAAAAGATTGAAGTCTTGATTGCAGTCATCGGTACAGTCATGAAATACGTGCGACAGATGGGAGCTTGGACGTTGCGATACCATCTGTCTTCTTTGGGTCGACGCGCAGACCATCTTCGGAAACCATGTGCCCCAAGAATGCGATTTCCGTGCGACCAAATGCACATTTAGAGAGTCGAGCGTAAAGCTTCTCCTTGCGCAACACTTCGCATACCGCGCGAACGTGACTAACGTGGTCCTCCATTGTACGGGAGAAAATACATATGTCGTCAAGATACACGACAACAAATGTTCCTAGCTTATCGAACAACGTTCGCATAAGACGTGACCAGACACCAGGCATTCCTGATAAACCCATGGGTGCAACACACCATTGATACGTTTCTTTTTGGGTTCGGAAAGCCGTATCGACTTGATGGTAACACTACCATTTGATGATATCCTTGTGCAAGATCGAGATACGAGAAATACTTGCATCCAACCATGCGGTCGAATAGTTCTTCGATTAATGGCAAAGGAATTTTTGCCACGACTGACATGCTATTGACATAGCGGTAGTCAATCACCCATCGAATGGGGATCTTCGAATTTCCGCTTCGTAGCCATTCGGCGCGTTTCGGGAACTTTCCGGTTGTCGGATCTTTCTTTGGAATCCCAAAAATATTAGAGACCCATGGAGAATTGGATACTTCAATCCATCCTTTCCGTATATTCTCTTCTACAAATTGTTGCAGGGCGTCCTGCTCGACCTTCGAAAGGCGGAAGGGAGCACGGGAGCTCGGAACCGCATCAGGCTTCATTTGCAACTCGAAGTTAACTGATCGCGTTGGAGGCATTTCATTCGGGAGTTGTTCTGGAAATACGTCCTTGTATTCGTCCAGAACAGGCTTCAACTCCTGCGGTATGTCCGATTGTTCAACGTTTGTCACTTTCAAGTGATATATCTCATCATAGGCTCCAATTTTTAGCTTCTCTTGGAACGTCGGACCATCTACGTCTTCGAACTTCGTGTTGTCTGCAACTTCAATCTGTTGCGTACGCCAATCAATCTGCGGATTATACTTGGTGAACCATGGTTGACCAAATATCACGTCATGTGTATCCGGTAGTTCCCATTCCGTGAACTGCATCTTTGGGAACTCCATACCTTCGATACGAATGGTATCTTCCACTCTCTTTGTGGGCTGACTCGATGTCCACGTTCCATCAGAACGACGTGCTTGCACCTTTTGTGCGCTTAGCACTTTTGTTGCCAAACCGGGTTTGATTAGGTTTGTTGACGCGCCAGAGTCGATTAAAATCTTGACTGATTTGTCTCCAATGACACCATTACGAACTAGTAGTCGACTCTGCGCTGGCACGTCCAAGCTAGAGCTGCTTGACTCTAAGGTAATAGGTTCTCTCTTGGCCTTCTGTTGGACCTTCACGGCATTGATCGTGACACGATTGTAAACAACTGTTTCCTGTTCCTCATCACGGCTGTCCATATTGTTGACATGCTGACGAGTTGTATGCCTCTGATTACTCCTGCCGGAACGATTATTTCCTCTATCATTACGTGTTCCTTGATTATTGCATTGTGCGGAGCGGTGATTCGGTCTACCGCACTTAAAGCACAAATTTCGGCGGCGGCATTCGTCGCGAGACGGAATCTGCACGTTGCTAATGTCCATGGGTTCTGGACCATTGTTCGATCGATATCGACTACTGCTTTCGTACGACCTATACCTTGGTCTATCGTGCGAGTTTCCTCGGGAGTATCGCTGCGGATGAGAGCGGTCAAAGTCCAACGCAACCGTAATAGCTTCGGATAGTGTTGTACAGCGACGGTATTGAACCTCCTCTCGCGTACGACCTGTAAGTCCACGTAGGAAGTACATGATCTGGTCCAGATCGCTCATTTCACGGACTTGCGTGACTATGTGTCGAAACTTGCTCACATAATCAGGGAGATCTTTGCAATCGCGCTCTCTCAGATTGTTCATATCTTCGCGTAGGCGCTCTTGTAAGTCAGCAGGAACGAACTCACGTTCGACTTTGCTGAAGAAATCGTCCACGTTTGTGATGTACTGTTTTTGCATCACATACCACTGAGCAGCTCCTTGCTTCAGTGTTCCACCTAAGACGGCAAGTATTCTTTGTGAAAGCTCTTGGCTTTTCCAGTCCACTCCTCTTGCGAAGAAGTACTGCTCCACTTGCTCCTTGTAGAGTTGGAATGATTCGTCCAATCTACCTCCATACGTTGGGAGCTTCACACCCTCTAGCTTGATTTCCGATAGCTGTCGGGACTTGTGAAGGTTTTCGAGTAACTGCGCTTGTCTCTCCATAGTCGCAACCATAGAGAGCAGCAGCTGCGCATGCTGATCGGAAGTCATCGGGGTGGACATTATAAACTAATGCAGTTATTAACTGATTAAGTGGTATTAACGCTTAGTTACAGGTAGGTGATTGATCTAGACCTTCTTCTTTTCTTTGATGCTTCTCTTGACAACCCTCAGTCTGGGTTGCAAGGACGTTTTCGACTTGGCGGTCGGTTGTTGACGGGATGGTACAACTCTGTACCCTGGCGGCCCAGAATAAAGGACTCGGGCGGTTTCGCTCTTGTGCGGGTTACTTACGCGACTGACGGGTCTTGAACCGAAGTGCTGACCTTCCGTTAACCAAACTGACTTATTACCGAAACGAGACGATCTATAGCCAATTAAGACAACGATCTCGATAACGGCGGCAGTACTATTGGCCCGGTAGGATTTACAGCCAATGAATAGAAGTCCCTGCCCTCACAAAAGATTGGGACTTACGAATGGATTCTTCTACTCACTGCTCTTGAGCGGCGGCGGTGCTGCGAGGACGGCAAGCACGGCGAGGACGGCGGTGCTGCAGGGACAGCAAGCACGGCGGAAACGGAGGTACTGCAGGAACGGCAAGTACGGCGAGGACGGCGGTGCTGCGGGGACGGCAAGCACGGCAAGGACGGCGGTGCTGCGGGGACGGCAAGCACGGTGGAAACGGCGGTACTGCAGGAACGGCAAGTACGGCGAAACGGCAGTGCTGCGGGGGCGGCAAGCACGGCGAGGACGGCGGTGCTGCGGGGACGGCAAGCACGGCGAAGACGGCGGTGCGGTGGGGACGGCAAGCACGGCGGAAACGGCGGTACTGCAGGAACGGCAAGTACGGCGAAACGGCAAGCACGGCAAGGACGGCGGTGGTGCAGGGACCAACAAGTGCTACCAGATGTGGGGCTTGAGCTTAACTTGGTAAATTAAAAACTGACATTTTAGGTCCTTAGTTCGCTACTCTTAGCTACCTCTAAGCCTATCCTTTCTAGAAGCTTCGTGGGGACGTTATCCTATTACGTCAGGTTGTGTAACCCGTTACTTCCTGTACTATCCAATATGTAACCTGTTACTTCAGGTACTATCCAATGTGTAACCTGTTACTTCAGGTACTATCCAATATGTAATGGTTGTGTTGCCCGGGTACGTGAGATATCAAGTCGCACGTACCCTGCGGCCTGACACAGAATGTCTATCGGCTCGGAGGCGAATGCAATACCGTGAAGCCATGCATCAGTTCAGAATTTTTTTGCTTTAAATTTTCTTTGTTCGCGGGCGGAGATATTGCTGGGTGAACTCTCGCGGTGATGATCTAGACGATCTTCCTGACAAGCATGGACTTCGTTCACCGTATGTTTGGCGTGATTATTCCAACCGGATCATATCACGCAGGTCTTATTTGATTGTATCTTAACGAATTGTATGATAAAACCCTTGTAATACTCCGCACGACTTTTCGACCGGCTTCGGTGGTAGTAATCAGTATACCACCGTGTTATTCTTAGGATATAACACGGTGGTATTACTGATAACTACCATCGAAGCCGGTCGAAAAGTACCACCTAATAAATGTAGTCAATTAGTTGTGTTTATCTATTAGCTACTGTATGTCCTAATCCTTGAGACTAATCGTTGCTCTGGATCATCAACAGGTCCCGACGGGTTGGTCTTCAGGTACATGGATCCTAAGAATTAACTTCTCGCAGACAAGAGCGGTGCAGGGTAGGTGGTAGAAAAGCACTGGATCAATGACTGCACGTAGTTCGTCCTTCCTTGTTGTTGTTTCTTGGTGCTCAAATGCAGTGCTAGGCACTACGTGAGCTCTTCTGCTGGCGTTGCCCTTAGTAACAATACGACACCTCACTATCAGGATCTATTTGGTTAAGGTAATCGTTAATCGTATCCAGTCCGTGTTCCATGTGATGAAGGTATTGATTGACCTCTACCCAAGCGTCAGGAGCTCCCGTGTCAATCTTCTGGATACAGTTAGCATAAATATCGAATTTCATTTTCGCCTGAAAATGGCGAGGGAGCAGACTTACTAAACTATCGTTTGGACGTACTTCGTCCCCCACCAATACCGCTATATGCTCGCTGAAAATATGAGCACATAACAAAGTTTTTGCCATTGAACCAGTCATTGATGATGAGCAATACTTAATGAGAGTGTTGCCCCCGTAATTTATTTTGCGTAGTTGTCCCCATTCATGAGAGCTTTTTAGGATTGCGTTCCGTTGTTGCTGTCCATGAACAGCCAACATTCTTTGTTCCCATTGAGCAAACCATAATACCGAAAGCTTATCCTCACCTGAACGCTTTCCTCTATCGATCATGGCGCACCAGCATTGATCCCGCTACTCCGTGGTTAAGGCAATTAATACGTCCGATGCCAGACTATCAAGTAAATATGCCACCCCCTCAAATGATTTGCACATATGTAATAGTCGTGGTCCTTCGTGAAGTACTGCTTTTTTTCATCTCCCACACGGGGCATCAAATGCGGGAAATGGTAGCTTTGTGGCAGATTCCCAGTTAAATTCCATCCGTGCCCAATCGATCTGCCATGAGTCCCGCAATGATGGAGTGCAACTTTTATCCCCGGAGGACAGCGTATCCTCCGATGAGTTTTTGACCGGGTGAGGCTTAGTCTCCTCTGGATATTGAGGCTCCGGAGTGAGAGATGAGTCCCTCACACATTGCCGTTTTGCACGATATTGTGTACCATGGTCGTTATCCAGCTGTTCTTGGGATGGAACAGATTCCAAATTTTCCGATTCCGAAGCTCCTATCATTAAGATTTACTCCCCAGCTGACCGGTCTCTCCAGACCTTATGATACCACTTGTAGAGAATCGGTTCAGATATTTGATACCGTTGCATATACCACTCACATTCCCTTTCATTATTTAGGTCCACTTGTAATAACGACTCCTGGTCCGGAAGCGACATCTGGTCACCGTTTCCGATAAGAAGTGTAAGACCTCCAACATTCGAGAGTCATGCGTAAGTATGATTTGTTCAATTTCAAGTTTTAGGGCATGGTGAATCGTGGGACCCCTTAACCGTTGCAATAACTCGTCCAAATTCCCATCCCAAGTATCGGGGTCCCACGGGGACTGAGAGCTAAAGGTGGATAATTGACTTGACTGAGTAGATGAGGTTGCTGATTCCTCCTGTTCACCGTAATCCACCAGTTGATTATCTTCGTCATTTTCACTGTTTTCGTTTGGATCTTTCATGTACGCATCTTCCTTACTTGGTGGAGTGGAATCCTGTACTCGTGTCCCATGTATGAATTACTCCCGGCGTCTCCATATCCGGGAGTGTGCTGATGACAAAAATGTCCTGTTGCAATAACGTATTAATACAAGCCAGGGTATAATTACTACCCCAAGCCGTGGAAGGAACCGAATCCTTACTACTTGAACCACTTTTTGCAAATTCCTCCAAATATTGTTGAAATTCACTTTAAGACGCCTTCGCTGAAATTTTGTCATATCCGCGGCCGAGGGCTAACAACGTTTGTTTACGGATACCCGCTGGAAATTTGATATCAAAGTCCATGAGTGCCCGGGTATAACATCCATCTTTAAATGTGACCGTTAACTGCTCAAGTAAATCCGTTCGTAAAGGCAAGAACGTTGTTGAGGCATATGCTTGACTGATAGCATACACCTGGCAGTTGCCCGTCGCTGGAGTCACGGTTCGCTTAACACCCATCATTCTTTCCGCAGCCTTAAGTGAAATTTCTTCGTTCAGTTCCTGGATGGGGTTGTACCCAATAGTGGATACAATTGAAGCGGTCCCTCCGCCTTAAAGACCGTGAGTAGTAAGTGATCTAAATCTAACTTTAATTTGACTTCTGAAATCAGTAATTCATTCTGGACCTTGCTTTTGGTGTGCGAGGGTGACTTTACCTTCAGGGATTGAACCACTTTCTGCGTGGCCTGAGTAGGCATCATTGGAGCTTGCGATCTCTGGACGCTTGGACTGCGTGTCCAATTGTCTGTCCCTGTGGACGTAACTTTTCATTCAATAGTTGCTTGTCTTCCGGTCGTGATCTGTTGACCCCCCCCCTTTCTGGCTGCTTAGCCTCTGGTGATGCTTGAGGTGAGGCGTGCGGCGATAATACCAATGGCTTCACCCGATGTGGATGCACTTTGATCCATTCTGTCCGCCCTATGTTTGGTTCAACGGTGGAGTACTAGATTCAGGCTCCGTGTCCAGTTTAGGTTTGTCCTTTGTAGTAGTCACTACCGACTGGGAGTGATGTTCTGCAGTCTCTGTAGTTTGTACTGATTTAGTCATGGTGGTCGACGGTTGGTCCTCTTTTTGTGACATGTTGGTGTCTTCCTTGTTTGTTTGCTCGTCGTGTGTCTGTTCTGAGATGACTTCCTTAGACGCCTGTTCCATTAAAATTCGCTTTTCTTCCACGTCCTTACGTAATTCTTCCATACTTCTAAACGTAGAGTGAGGAATTTCAATTTTTCATATCTTCCACGGTAACCACGATACATCCCGACTAAAGTAACCCTTCCAATGACTCTTTTCACGCCCCCATAGGGTGGCCAACCTCGTCTCACCGCTAGCACCGCCGACGTCCTTTCATTTTAGGGTGCTCCAGTATTAACATAGTCTGACACCAATACAATCGAATAATACCTACCAACGTCTTCGGACATTCCTCAGTAGTAAATATCAATTCCCATGAAGTGGAGGTGTCGGAGAAATGTCCGCCTTTGTCCATATCTTCCATCTGAAAGGGAACCTTCAATATCAACTAAAGCATTTCATACAATTTCATCAAATCCATAGTACGGGGAACATTTTTCAAAATACAGGAGTAGTAACCCGGGGTGGATAAACCTCTACATTCATATCCACCTGTCGATTCCACGCCGACTCCGTCGTCGCTTGACGTCTGAAGTGTAAATTGACCAGTTAATGTTCATGCCTATGGAATGGCACCTTGATGTCTACATTTTTTTCAGCGATTTCACGTGTATAAAAATGAAAATAAAGCGAGTGATTAGTCGAACTGTAGCTGATGGTTTGCGCTTGTCCTACCATTGTCCAGCATTCAGATGTACCAGTTCCACGGGTTGTGGCTGCCGTTGCAATGCATTCCTGGATACTGCGTGTACTCAGAAAGGCCTCCCGGATTGGATTTTCTCCCTTCAAATCCATAATGAGACAGCCTTCAACCTGCGCTCGGATAGTTTGAACAAGCCTAACTTGTTCCTCCAGGGGCATAATTCTTTTGACAAGCATCGGTAATTGCTTTGCCAATATATTGCGTTCTACAAACCTTTGAATGATTCTCCATTCCTGATCCGTTCCTTGCCTGGGTTTGTCAGGAGCATATTTACTATACTCCTACTCACATACTTTCCTCAGACTTATTATTTCTGAAGCTTCATATACATCCTTTTTAAAAGGAATGGTTGCTTTATAAGCTTCTCCGTTGTATCGGCACTAGTTCCTCCAGTAAGTTTGGCAGCCCAACCTGTGAGAGGTGGAGGTAATTTACCTGCTGATTGCAGTCCGAGAATTTTTCTCAATATTCCTTCAAAGGTGTGGTTGGAACGCTGTGCACTAAGAGCCGCTCCCACCACCCTTTGACTTCATACTGCCCAGTCGTGCTGTTGAATAATTACCAACTGTTCGAACAGATCAATGAGCCGCTCAGATTCCCCTTTCTTAAGTTTGGGGAGTCGCTGAGCGGCTTGCGATAACTTTGAAGCGGGGCCTATGGCTTTGACGTAAATTTGCGTAAAAATTTCCTGCATAAGCTGAATCCACTCCTGTACACGCCGCTTCGTTTTTTAGCGTTCTCCTGTTATCCTAAGAATTACCCGCGCAGCTGTGAAGATGGTAGATAAAAAGAACATACCAGACCCTAGGGCTCAAACTCGCGGGGTTTGGTGCGGGTTGAGGTCGACCCGCATCCCAACCTGCGGGTTGCGGGCTGTTTGGGTTAGCGCGTTATTACTGGCCAAGAAAAGATTTCAGAAGGCGTGGTCAGGGAATGCCTAAAGCGACGCCCTCAAATGATTGGTCATAAATCACCTTATCTGAGCCGTTGGGTAAGGTACACGTATGGATTGGGATGACAACGCCTCCACAGCCTCCACTGATCAATTTCTTATAGTGGCCCTGCACGCACCAAGGCTCAACCCAACCACACGGTTGCATTTCTGCGTCCCTTCAAGAGTGCTATACTGCGAAGTAGTATAACGCTACCAAGATTGTCCACGCAACGCCAGGTAACAATAATTTCTACAGGTTCTTAAGTAGTATCGAGGCAAATTTGACATGTTACTATGTCTGTCATGACAAACACTCAGTAGTCGGAAAGTTGAAGAGCGAGTTGGCAACACTTTTGATTTTCATTACCGTCACTGACGACATCATATATTTCTTTTTATAAAAAAAATACCGGTACATACCATATCCCTGTTCAGCCAAATATAAATACTAGTACTGTATAGTCATTTCTAGTATACCCATTAGGGGGGGCGGAGTTGCTTTAAGTTGGCGACGCCGGGCGTCGATTTAGGCATTCCCTTATTATATTCTCTTCTGGTAGGTATCTCTTCCACTGTGAGAAGGTTTACATTCCGTCTACACGAGGTGAGGTCAAAATAGTGCGAGGGTTTCTGAAGAATATAAAGTTAATATACTAATCATAGATTGAGCTAATTGTGTGTTGCAGGATCAAATTTATGGTGAGGACAAGATTGATGTAGACAGCAAGCGAATAAAGCTCAAGGAATGATCGCGACCGGTACGCTCTGCCAGTTTTGTTTTATGATGTTAGTAAAGGTTTGTCTATATTTTCACAGATATTTTTTCTGGGCATTCGTTTACAAAGTTTAAAGTGCAAAAACTGCGGAGGTGGCTTGAGAATATGAAGGGTAATATACTACTTATAGATTGATCTAGCTGTGTGTTCCAGGACCGACTTTATGGTGAAGACAAGATTGATGTGGACGGCAAGCCAATAAAGCTCAAAAATAGGACACGAACTAAATTCTGTGAATATGAATGGCACTTAAGGCATTGAAGAGATGAAGATTGATGTACTTTGAATGAACTAAAAAGAAACGCCGGGTGTGTGTGGTTATCCTAAATCTAATTGCATCCAATTTTCCAAACACATCAATGATTCTATAGTTGATTCCTTTAGGGAGCCACGAAAGTCAGTTACTAATCGCCGTCCAACAGAAAAGAGCTGCTCGCTGGGCACGCTTATTGCGCTTACCGAAAGTAGCGCGCGTGCCATTTTTGCAAGTGCCTGGAGCATGTCACGGCGCTCTTTCCACCACGTGACAGGATTGATCTCACGTCCCTCAACTGCACCGTTTAGATATTTACTTATCTCATCGTCGAGCAATCCACAGTGATGTCGTTTAAAAAGCTGATCTAAAGGATCCAGTTCAGTGTCCTGCAGTCCTTGGTCAGCCTCAATTGCACCTTGGATGTACGTACATGGCTTATAAAGTCTCTGCGAATTTTCTCGAGTTCCGGAGCGGTTGACGTCATGTAGAAGAAGTAGAGCTCCAAACATGGATCTAGTATAGTTGCAGAGAAGTATACATGCTAATTTTGCGCTTTAGCTGATATTGGCGCAGCTGGGCAACAACTAATTTCACAGATGTATACAAAACACAGCCTTCATATGTGGAAGCAAGTGACTCCAGTGACGCAAGCAAAATATTTTGGAACGGAAGCACCATGGAAATTGATGTGTACTGGCTCCCAGAGAGCTGAGAAGATGCGTACTTGAGCGGCTCCAGGAGCTTTACAACCTGACAAACAAGCTCCCATTCTGCGTCAGAGAGTTTGTTGGATTTGATGCTGGCTTCTTCTTCAATATAACAGGCAATAGACGGACGCAAAGACAGTGCACGCTCAAATATTGCATGGGTTGAGTTCCAACGTGTCGCCACGTCTAGTATCATTGTTTTAACGGTTGTATCAGGTTGAAGATACTCGACGGTTTTATAAAAGCGTTGCGCTCGTTGAGGCAAATTCCTGAGGTTTTGGCGATGCTTCGTCTGCGGTCGACAATAGGGCCTGCATTTTCCAGAATCATAGTCGCGTGGCCCAAGTATATTACTGATGCTCATGGCATCGTCCGTTTGAATAAGCGCATCAGCATTCCTGACATCAAGCACTGATACCCCCTTTGACAGCAAGGTTGATGATTGTGCTTGACACCCAAGTAGCTGTTGCCTTGGACAGAAGGATGCAACATTTTTTCAATGCTGAGATATGTTGCCATTGTCTGATTGGTGGATGCATTATCGGTTGTGATGCAGAAAACTTTGTTGGAGACCAAGTTCCTGCAAAACAGTTGCAATATGGTTGCCCAAGTTTGCACCGCCATAATCGCCGTCAATAACAATGACAGCTACAACGGCCGAGCGGAGATTCCAAGTGTTGTTAATCCAGTGAGCAGTGACACCAAGAAGCGCCTTGCCATTAGTTGAAGTCCAAGCATCACAGGTTAGGTTGACTTTGGTGTATAGGACCAGGAAGTATTTGCAAAGTTGGATTCTTTTTGCAAGAAACTTCTCTCTAGTGGCGTCTCTCAATGATTGTGCGCTGACAGACGTATTGCGCAGCTCAGGGTTAATATGGGTAAGAAAATTGTGGAGCTCTTCAATCTCAGCCAGTTGAAAAGGAAGAGCGCGCCGGACGACTAGTTGAAGGAGAAGTTTTTGACAGAAGCTCTCGTTGGTTTGGAAGGCAAGTCGATTTGTTGCGACGTAAGGAACTTGTCAAGGCTGCCACTTTCTTCAGCAGGTCCAGCTTCCGTGAGATGGTGAGATCTGCACAGGTTACGTCTCAAAGAGCTGGTACCGATGACTTTGCTGTAGCTAAACTGTTTGTTGCAAAGTCTTCCAGAGGGGTTTGAGACTTGACAAACTTCCTTGCCTTTGTCAGCAAGCAAGTCAAAGTACTGCCATACTCAGCTGCCCTAAGTACCTGTGTTCGCCTCAAGAACTTCCTTCTGTGTAAGTAAAGGGGGAATAGATAAAGGTTTTTTTTCCTGTGGAAGTGATGGATTGTTTTAGTGGTTTCAGGTAGACTAGGCTACAGCTATATATCTATGTACTGTCTCTTAGCATCTGTGACGAAACGAGTATACAGTCGCTTGTTTGACCTATTGTCAGCAACCTAATCACGAACACAAAGTTTAATATGTATGCAATGGGTAAATTAGATCATTGCTGTCTGTACCGCTGTCTTGAATCCACAGCACGTAACAGCCGTCCAACATAGCTTTGCAATTATATGCAGTCTTCCCGGATGTTCTGAAGAAGAAACAAACTCACCCAAAAGTGAGTGTAGGAGGAGTCGATGGCTGTTCTTGGTGTAGCTTGGTGTTGACCACAAGGGGTTCTTCTGTCGTACTTGTCAATGACTGCTCGTACTACAACGATATCATATTATCAAAAGCAGTGCTCGCAAAATGACGAAGCTTACCTGCTTCCGTAAAAGAGCAACCTCATTCACATTTACTGTTTGCCTGCTACTACTTGCTGGTGTAGTCACTGTAGAAACCAATTCGTGAAATGCTTTCGATGAGGATCATAAACAACACGTAGACAGGGTATATATAGTACCTGATCAAACTGAATTTCAGGGTCTGTCAAGTTTTGTCAGGTCCAATCTGCGGTTTAGTAATATAGGCAGCTAGCCCTTGGTAAATACTGATGCTCCATAGATGAGTGCGTCTGCTTGCTTCGGCATAGAAAAATAATTTACAAATGTTAGTGCCTAAAATGCCAGTGCACGCTCATATTCAACCGACATCTATAGTACACACCATTCCAGAGGAAATCTTTCGTCTATGCTTTTTTATAATATTCCGAGCAGCTACGTTGACCTTCTTTGCTTCGGTACGAGCTGTGCTGCATCACTCTTTTTTTCTGTAGTGACAAAGAGGGCGCCGGACCGCACCCCAACGGTCGGTTGTTTAAGTTTAAAATTCCAATTTACCCCACTGTGGGTTGTATGTGGGCTGCGGGTTGGGTGCGGGTTGGGTTTGGGTTTGAGCCCTACTAGACCCCATTCGCAATAGTAAGTACAGTATCCTAGTAAAGAGAACATAACTTTGCAATTGACTTGATATTCCTTATAGTCTGAATAAATGCAGTGGTTTCTCCTCTATTCGATAACC
>MIQA02001497.1:0-12645 GCA_001887855.2 Sclerospora graminicola | reverse complement strand
GCGCTGATTTATGACGACCCTTGTACAACCGCTGTGTATTGTACTGAGATTTCCAGCACATTTTTTGGACAAGGGAGCAGGTTGCCGCATAGTGAGTCCACGGGATCAAGAAATGTCAGGTTCAAATGCTTACGACCTGCAAACGTTAACGATGGTGAGTATATTACCCACCAAGGAGACGAAGGGACTTGATTTAAATGTTGAAAATTCACATTGTTTACAGCGAGCCACGCATTGCTTCAGTACGTGTCGTAGGCCCTATATGGAAAAGTTCTACTATGCAGATACTCAAGTCCAGTGAAAAGAGTGCGCATGGACTTCCGAGACATTGGGTCACTTAAGCGACGAGCAATGTCATTTTCTCCAGAAGACTGTGCTTGCCATAGTACACGTTTTCTGAGTATTCGGGTCGTCGATTACATCCACGAGTCTCACGACATTATGATGATACCGTTTCTTCACGTGAGCTTATTTACGTTGCAGCTTCTGATCGTCTTTCGACTTACGCACGACAGTCCTGCGCGACGCTGTTGTCGCTAACTGCCGACGTGGCGCCAGGTCTCTAGTTTAACGAAATCTGCTGCATTTCATGAACCATGAACATGATTCCACT
The DNA here is from genome assembly GCA_001887855.2 of Sclerospora graminicola. NCBI lineage: Eukaryota > Oomycota > Peronosporomycetes > Peronosporales > Peronosporaceae > Sclerospora > Sclerospora graminicola. The sequence goes on along the minus strand of MIQA02001497.1, from coordinate 12,032 downwards.
TACATCCATTTGGGAGGTTGATTCCATTGAGCATGTTCTTTTCGATAAATTCATCAATTCATTGCTGCTTGATTTCCCTTGGACGTCCTGATAACTCTGCTGCCAACTTCATACTATCAAAGGTACATGTCATAGACGCATTAGCGCCCAGCATGCCGTAGCCCTCATCATGCATCTTACGATACTGCTCCAAAGTAAGAGTACGGTCACGACGGCGCTCCCATCACCAGTCGTGAATGAATCCTATGGCGGCCGCGAACGTAGTTTTAAATTCCTCGATCGGCTCCCACGTCTTGCAATGGTAATTTTTTCCCGGAGGCATCCAGTCCCACATCACTTGGACCTCCTCCTTTCTGTTGCGTAATTGTAACGGTAGTCCGTGAGCTTATATACGTCCCAAAGCTTCTCCGGGATTTGTTCCCAAGCCGGAACTGCCTTACGCACAACAGTCCTGCGCGACGCTGTTGTCGCTAGCTGCCGACGCGGCACCAGGCCTCTAGTTGAACGAAATCTGTTACAGTTCATGAACCATGAACATGATTCCACTTACATCCATTTGACAGGTTGATTCCATTGGCCATATTCTTTTCGATAAACTCATCAATTCATTGCTGCTTGATTTTGCTTGGACGTCCTGAAAACTCTGCTGCCAACTTCAGACTATCAAAGGTACATGTCATAGACGCATTAGCGCCCAGCATGCGTAGCCCTCATCATGCATCTAACGATACTGCTCCAAAGTAAGAGTACGGTCACGACGGCGCTCCCATCACCAGTCGTGAATGAATCCTATGGTGGCGGCGAACTTAGTTTTAAATTCCTCGATCGGCTCCCACGTCTTGCAATGGTATTTTTTTCCCGGAGGCATCCAGTCCCACATCACTTGGACCTCCTCCTTTCCTGTTGCGTAATTGTAACGGTAGTCCGTGAGCTTATATACGTCCCAAAGCTTCTCCGGGATATGTTCCCAAGCCGGAACTGCCTTACGCACAACAGTCCTGCGCGACGCTGTTGTCGCTAACTGCCGACGCGGCGCCAGGCCTCTAGTTGAACGAAATCTGCTACAGTTCATGAACCATGAACATGATTCCACTTACATCCATTTGACAGGTTGATTCCATTGGCCATATTCTTTTCGATAAACTCATCAATTCATTGTGCTGGATTTTGCTTGGACGTCCTGATAACTCTGCTGCCAACTTCAGACTATCAAAGGTACAAGTCATAGGCGCATTAGCGCCCAGCATACCGTAGCCCTCATCATTCATCTTACGATACTGCTCCAAAGAAGAGTACGGCCACGACGGCGCTCCCATCATCAGTCGTGTGAAATCCTATGGCGGCCGCGAACGTAGTTTTAAATTCCTCGATCGGCTCCCACGTCTTGCAATGGTAACTTTTTCCCGGAGGCATCCAGTCCCACATCACTTGGACCTCCCTTCTCGTTGCGTAATTGTAACGGTAGCCTGTGAGCTTATATACGTCCCAAAGCTTCTCCGGGATTCGTTCCCAAGCCGGAACTGCCTTACACACAACAGTCCTGCGCGACGCTGTTGTCGCTAACTGCCGACGCGGCGCCAGGCCTCTAGTTGAACGAAATCTGCTACAGTTCATGAACCATGAACATGATTCCACTTACATCCATTTGAGAGGTTGATTCCATTGACCATATTCTTTTCGATAAATTCATCAATTCATTGCTGCTGGATTTTGCTTGGACGTCCTGATAACTCTGCTGCCAACTTCAGACTATCAAAGGTACATGTCATAGACGCATTAGCGCCCAGCATGCCGTAGCCCTCATCATGCATCTTACGATACTGCTCCAAAGAAGAGTACGGTCACGACGGCGCTCCCATCACCAGTCGTGAATGAATCCTATGGCGGCCGCGAACGTAGTTTTAAATTCCTCGATCGGCTCCCACGTCTTGCAACGGTAATGTTTTCCCGGAGGCATCCAGTCCCACATCACTTGGACCTCCTCCTTTCCTGTTGCGTAATTGTAACGATATTCCGTGAGCTTATATACGTCCCAAAGCTTCTCCGGGATATGTTCCCAAGCCGGAACTGCCTTACGCACAACAGTCCTGCGCGACGCTGTTGTCGCTAACTGCTGACGCGGCGCCAGGTCTCTAGTTGAACGAAATCTGCTACAGTTCATGAACCATGAACATGATTCCACTTACATCCATTTGACAGGTTGATTCCATTGACCATGTTCTTTTCGATAAATTCATCATTTCATTGCTGCTTGATTTTGCTTGGACGTCCTGATAGCTCTGCTGCCAATTCAGACTATCAAAGGTACATGTCATAGACGCATTAGCGCCCAGCATGCCGTAGCCCTCATCATGCATCTTATGATACTGCTCCAAAGTAAGAGTACGGTCACGACGGCGCTCCCATCACCAGTCGTGAATGAATCCTATGGCGGCCGCGAACGTAGTTTTAAATTCCTCGATCAGCTCCCACGTCTTGCAATGGTAACTTTTCCCGGAGGCATCCAGTCCCACATCACTTGGACCTCCTCCTTTCCTGTTGCGTAATTGTAACGGTAGTCCGTGAGCTTATATACGACCCAAAGCTTCTCCGGGATATGTTCCCAAGCCGGAACTGCCTTACGCACAACAGTCCTGCGCGACGCTGTTGTCGCCAACTGCCGACGCGGCACCAGGCCTCTAGTTGAACGAAAGCTGCTACAGTTCATGAACCATGAACATGATTCCACTTACATCCATTTGACAGGTTGATTCCATTGACCATGTTCTTTTCGATAAATTCATCAATCCATTGCTGCTTGATTTCCCTTGGACGTCCTGATAGCTCTGCTGCCAACTTCAGACTATCAAAGGTACATGTCATAGACGCATTAGCGCCCAGCATGCGTAGCCCTCATCATGCATCTTACGATACTGCTCCAAAGTAAGGGTACGGTCACGACGGCGCTCCCATCACCAGTCGTGAATGAATCCTATGGCGGCCGTGAACGTAGTTTTAAATATCTCGATCGGCTCCCACGTCTTGCAACGGTAACGTTTTCCCGGAGGCATCCAGTCCCACATCACTTGGACCTCCTCCTTTCCTGTTGCGTAATTGTAACGGTAGTCCGTGAGCTTATATACGTCCCAAAGCTTCTCCGGGATATGTTCCCAAGCCGGAACTGCCTTACGCACAACGGTCCTGCGCGACGCTGTTGTCGCTAACTGCCGACGCGGCGCCAGGAATCTAGTTGAACGAAATCTGCTACAGTTCATAAACCATGAACATGATTCCACTTACATCCATTTGACAGGTTGATTCCATTGACCATGTTCTTTTCGATAAATTCATCAATCATTTGCTGCTGGATATTCCTTGGACGTCCTGATAACTCTGCTGCCAACTTCATACTATCAAAGGTACACGTCATAGACGCATTAGCGCCCAGCATGCGTAGCCCTCATCATGCATCTAACGATACTGCTCCAAAGTAAGAGTACGGTCACGACGGCGCTCCCATCACCAGTCGTGAATGAATCCTATGGCGGCCGCGAACGTAGTTTTAAATTCCTCGATCGGCTCCCACGTCTTGCAACGGTAATTTTTTCCCGGAGGCATCCAGTCCCACATCACTTGGACCTCCTCCTTTCCTGTTGCGTAATTGTAACGATATTCCGTGAGCTTATATACGTCCCAAAGCTTCTCCGGGATATGTTCCTAAGCCGGAACTGCCTTACGCACAACAGTCCTGCGCGACGCTGTTGTCGCTAACTGTCGACGCGGCGCCAGGCCTCTAGTTGAACGAAATCTGCTACAGTTCATGAACCATGAACATGATTCCACTTACATCCATTTGACAGGTTGATTCCATTGAGCATATTCTTTTCGATAAACTCATCAATTCATTGCTGCTTGATTTCCCTTGGTCGTCCTGATAGCTCTGCTGCCAACTTCAGACTATCAAAGGTTCATGTCATAGACGCATTAGCGCCCAGCATGCCGTAGCCCTCATCATGCATCTTATGATATTGCTCCAAAGTAAGAGTGTGGTGGAGCCGATTTCCAAATCCATGACCGAAGTCGTGGGTGGAATCCGGATACCCACTGGCCCGGACGACCAACTATCGGAGGGGGTACTCCGTCGATCCTGATCAGCATCGGAATCAGATGAATCACCACTGTGGTGACTGATCTGATCCTCCCGGTCATCTGGCCGGTCTGGATGCTCGTCAGGATCTATGTTTAACTTCATCTCACCTTGTGTACCCGTCGATCGGGGCTGATTACACTCACTTAGGTGGACTCGGTGACGAAAAGGATGATCTTGATCAGGTCGGAGGGTTTGACCTTCTCGAGACGGGGGGTGTCCTCGGGTGGAAATCTTCACCGGAGAACGGGTTGGGGTCGACACTTATTCAGTATCTAGGCACTGATCAGGAAAGTTCGTCTGATCAGGCCAGCCAATGAGAGAGAGGTATAACGAAACCAAGAAAATGCGATCAATCCACGATCTTCCACAGTAATCTACAAACGTTATCTCCACAAAACCTTTACCAATATTATTAACGTGTTCTAAGCACGTGCGCGTTGCGGGTGAGGTTAGATCACCTAAAACAAACCCGTCGGGGGTCTTCCGGTAAGCCAAAATGCGTTTAAGCGCGTCTTAACCGGGAATCAGTTGAGCAAGAGGGGACTAATCAACCCTGTGCTCCCAATGACCGCACACGTGGCGGAGCGACTCTTTGCTTTAGGGGGAAAATCTAAAACCTGTTATTATATATGCAATGTCCTATATCTGTGTACCATACCTCAACTCATGCCTGACCTTTACTTCGAACCTATCTACTTCGTCGCACGGTTGCGTAACACTCTCTTGCCCATCCTGGCTGCACCTTCAAGCTGACCTGTACCGATTCTGCCCTGATCATGACCCAACTCTCCAGAAGATCTTCAACCAATCCTGATCTTCAACAAACGACCTTGAAACCACTTGAGACCTGCTCTTCAGCACTTGTTCACTTCATATATAGTCCGACCAAACCGAGAAGTTACTTGCCCTTGCATATCAACGCTGATCAGGGGCTGATCGGCCCTGATCACGATCGACATAGTGATCGACCAAGTGATCAGGTGGTGATCAGGCTGATCAGCCCTTGATCACCTCGGGGACGCTCTGGGTCATCATCATCACGACTCAACTCATCTTCCAAACCACATTTCCGGTCTTTATACCTTGTCAGGACAACCATACAACACCGATCTCGGCTGATCAGGCCTGATCAGGCCTTGCCACGTCATCTTCGGACCAACCAAAGGTTTACATCACTCATACAACCTGTTAATCCACCTGCCCGATCTTCATTCATCATTTGATCTTCATTCTTCGCATGACAGGCCGATCAGGCTGTAACTTCGTATCATAGCCAGCTTCAACCACTATACCATTCAGAGATTGGCTGGTCACCTGCCCTTGGTAATGTCATGTCAACAGTCACTATTTCTTATTATATCCACGAGAACTCCACTTAGTGACTGTGACAACGATCGTGATCGTGATCTCCATCATTCCGCCAGTGCCTGGGACTGGGCTTAACGACCATACTTGGCTGATTCTTCCACGTCGTAAATATCCGTTGGCCACCACCTTTTCTTCTTAATCGTGATCAACCTTTTCCCACCCATCAACCGTCATATGTTGATGGGTGTTCTATCGTCACCAATCAACGGCCATGTGTGGTCCACTTCGGTCCCAATATTTTCCGATCGCTTCACCACAGCCGCCCCTGAGACTAACTGTAGCCGCACAACGACTGCAGTTCGACTCACTCACTTTTGAACTTCCTCTCTGGTGATCACCATGGCCGACGCAGGCCAATCTCCTCTTCCTTCTTCGTCTCCTTCGGCTGCTCGCCCGATCGCTTCTTCGTCCTCTGCCTCCAGCTCGGTTGCCCCTGCGATCGCCCCGATCACGACTTCTACGCCGATCACGACTTCTACGCCGATCACGACCAGCCCTATCCGTCCGACAACTGCTCTCGCTTCATATCGACCGTCTTGGAGTCTTCCTGCTCGACCTCCATCCGATCGCCCTCTCCGTTCCTTGGAGCAGCTCACTCGCCTGATAGATGTATCTGGGCCGTTCACGTTGGGGCCCGTGGAGGCTTGTCGGCTACGATCGGAGCTCCGAAGTGCAATTCCCGAGTTGGTTTCTCTATACGATACCAACCGGGCACTTACGGCTGAGTTATCCGATCGTCGGATCGCGGCTGATACCTCGGCACATGATTCTGCTGATCTGGCTGCCCAGCTGTCGGCTCTCCTACTAGATCATGACCGGCTTGGCAAAGATCATGATCGGCTTGACCACGACCTGCGGGACCTGACTGATCGCTTTCAGGGAGTGACGATGGAACGTGATCAGTTGTCAGCTGACCTCGCTGCTCTTCGACTTTCCAAGCCGCCTTCGGACACCGTCGCCTCCTTACAGTCGCTGATCGACTCGATGGCTATCACCATCCGTAATCAGGGTACGTTCATCTCATTCACTCCTTTTGTAATCCGTATTTGACTTTCCATGTTAACTTCCAGATGAACGTATTGAAGCCATGAAGAGTTCGATGGTCGAGATGGTAGATCATCTGCGACGCATCGATGATCACCGTCTCGACCGTGATCAGCTTCTGCACGACAGGATCCGTACTGCCGAGGATGTAGAGCGTCGGGAGATTGAGGCTCGCTATTCGGATGAGCAGGTCCAGCTCTTGACCAAACAGCTTGCTGATTCTCGCATCGGCCGCACTGATATACAGAAGCGGTTGAACGAGAGTCGGAAAGTGGCTGAAAATTGCCGGCATGAACTTAATCTCGCTCGGGTCAAACTTGAGACCCTAGAGCTTGATGATCGCGCCTGGCTTCAGCATAACGCTGACCTGAAGAGTCTCGCGGTGCAAACCATGGATAGGTGGACCAAAACAGACGCCGGTTCAGGATCAGTCCGGACGGCCTTGCAACGGCTTCCCGGGTTGATCAGCTCGTTCACTCCATCTGGCACACCGCCACAGTCGCCCGAGTTTGCCCCGCCTTCGCCCGCGTCCTCCGTCGCTTCCTTGTCTGTTCGTAGTGCTGATCAGCCCGTGATCAGCACTTCAGAAGCTCCCGCGTCATCTCAATCTCGTTCACCGGCGACTCAAAGACCAGCGCCTTCGGCCTCGAGTTCTGGGAAGCGTAAGCAGACCAGCTCGTCGAAGCAAAAGATGAGTTCCGCCAAGCGATCACGTCTTGTGGTCGAATCGGATTACGAATCAACCGATCTGGACGAGAGAACGTTGTCTGTTCTGGCTCGATCGCGTAGCACTGATCGCCGTACGCCAGCACCAAGTTATTCGGGCGTGAATTCGCTGGCCCAGGCCGTTACTTTGCTGGAGTCAGATGATGACGATGACGATGATCTCGAGGAGGAACCACCGGCTCAAGCTGATCCTGATATTCCTCCGACGACCACTGGAGCAGCGATCGCTCCGCCACCCAATTTTACGGGCGTCTTCATTCCCGCGGATCGATCGTCGGTCAGAGAAAACGACTACAGCTACGATCTGAACCAACGTTCATGGATCTGTATGTCGTTATGCAGGGGAAATCGACTCCCGCTCACATGGCCACACGGAAACCTTGGAGTGGTGATCAGGTCTGGGATCTGACGCCTAGGGTTCTCGAAGTGCGGAAGAAAAGCGTCCCTCGCTTGTGGTCCCGCCCGCCAGGCTGGATCTTCCCGATCAGATCGGCGGCACCCAAGGACAAGCAGTGGCAACCAGGGTTGCTGACCAGAAGTGCTATCGAACTTATGATCGATTCGGCACCCTGGGATGCCCTCCTGACACCCATGCCCGGGATGGCGTTCCCTGATCGCCCTTGGTTTGTCGATCTACAGGGGCGCTTGGCTTTATATTACCAAAAGCACGTGCAAGCGATATGGGAGGCGACTCACCATTTCCCGATCACGACGGCGATGCGCAAGGACGCGTGGATCGAGCACTACCATCATGCTCGCAAGCGTCGTCGCACCAAAGCCGGGGCTGCTTGGGCCACGATCTGCGATTATGTCGTTGACGGAAATCGGCACGGCGAGTGTGATCTGGACGTTTTCCTGTTCCCTGGCGTCCTGCATTTAACTGTTCGTCGAGCGGGCTCGCGAGGACTCAAGGCTGACGGCGGGGATTGGTATCCCGGTTATGGGCACATAACTCCGGTCGCCACACTGCGTGATTGCTTGCTCTGGACCGATCAACATGAGCCTTGGCGAAACCAGTTCCGATCGAGTCCCATGGATCATCCGGGGTACAAAATTTCTCGCCTGCGCACTAAATATGGTCCGTGATCGTCGTGATAACCAACCTTTATTTCGTTTTTCCATAATCTCTTAATATATCACGATAATTCTTGATGATCTTCTCGTTCCACTTTCGTAAATCTTGTTCATGTCTCACTATCACTTCCATCTTGTAGGTCGATCGCTCTCATGTATACAGGTATAATTCTTGAGTAATATATATATGTATATGCATTCGTTTCTTCCAAACCAGTCCAACCGCCCTGATCTCCACTTGCCCGATCATCATATTTGCTGATCAGCCACAATGTGTCAACCCAGGCTATTGAGATTCCTGGTTACCCTCTTCGTGGGTTTGCATCACTTCAAATCGATTCCTTCTCACCCGATCACGTTCGAATTCTCTCAGTAACGCTCCACAGTTCAGATCACGCTCATCTATCCACTCGGGATCGTCATAACCCTTCCAACGAACCAAATATTCACGGTGGGTCCGGCCAAAACGGGTCTTCTTGCCTGATCGGGTATCCAAAACCTTCTCCACCTCGAATTCGTTCGGGTCCAACGTTCTTTCCCAACTATCTTCGGGTAAGAGAGCTTCGTCAAAATCAAACCTTGGCTGATCATCACATGACAGCCTAGTTTTAGGCCGATCAGGGTATTCTCGGACCAGTTTCAACTTCGACAAGTGGACAATCGGGAAAATTCCATAATCGGTACCTGCAGTAATCAGCCGAGCGGCATGATCACCGATTAGTTCGGCTATACGGAACGGTCCATGCCACAGATGCGCTAACTTCTTGGCATATCCTTCTTTCACGCGATCCAAGTAAAGCCAAACTCTTGATCCTGGCTCGATATTATGCGAATCGACCTGATCATTGTTCCGATCAGCTCTTTCTTGGATGGCCCTTCGCAATCGTTCGCTGACTTGTTCCCGCGCACGTTGGTAGTGACGTTGGAGTCCCATACGCCATCGACGGGCTTCGCGATCTCGACCTCGGGTGCATCCGACAGGGATCACCGACTCGATGGTAGATCGGGGGTCCCAACCATACGCCAGGTAGAATGGAGTATCTCCCCTGATCCGATCAAAAGAGGAATTCAACGCAAACACCAGTCTCTCCGCATATTCATCCCAATCTTGTTGCGCGGAGTCTGCGACATACATCTTGATAGCCCTGGTCAACGTTTGTACCATCCGCTCGGCTTTACCATTCGCCTGTGGACGGTACGCCATGGTCGCGCTCTGTTTCTGGCCAAGCATCTGATTAAAAGATCGGAACACTTCGGCCATAAAACCTGGTTCACGATCATGCCTGATCACTTCACTGGCTCCAAACCGTCGAAACACACATTCTTCGTAACTGCAAGCGACTTGTTGAGCCGTTCGAGTAGATCCCGCTTTCGCGATCACCAATCCCGTGAACAGATCAGTCCAGATCAGCAACTCGGTATTGCCTTTGAACGATTTTGGGAGGGACGGTATGTGATCCATCGCGATCACTTGGAAAGGGTAGGTCGCCTGGATATTTCCAGGTGATCTCCCCCGGATATTTGGCATACCTTTTCTAGTTTCGCAATCCGTACATGTCCCAACAAACTTTTGTATACTTCGATATAATCCTCTCCAATGGAAATGTTTACGGATCCTGTGATACGTTCGTCCTACGCCCTGGTGCCCACCCTCCAAACTAACATGATAATGGTGTAAGATATCAGCTTGTAAAGTCTCCGGGATCACGAGTCTGGCCGATCGGTCCAAATCCGCATCGGCCTGATCAGCTTGTACATAGTAAAACAATAGATCATTTTCGTCGATCTCGTAGTTGAACGCGATCTTGGCACAATCTTTTGCCTCACTCTGGCTCAGCTTCTCCAGATCACCCTTTAGAAACGCCTTCAAGTCACCGATCCATTTTTCCTCATCTTGAGCCTTGAGAATTCTTTCGATCCGCATCTCTTGTACTATTTCCTCCGTCATGCTTTCGCGAGAGGGTGATCTGTTGGGTGGTGATCTGGTTCGTGATCTCGTCGTGATCAAGATCTGGGCTGCTTCCTTTTCATTTTCCACACAGATCAGCTCCGGCAGCCTATTGATCTCCACCAGTTCTTCCAACAGCGCTTGATCAGTGATTATCGATCCGGCCTGATCACGCATAGCCATAGTTGCTAAGTGATCTGCACTCCGATTCCAATCACGTTTCACATGCAAAATATCATGTCTTGGCCACCCACGTAAAGCTTTCATAACGCGATCATTCAGTAGTTTCAAACGCGGCGCCTTACAGTCGATCTCTCCAGTGATCTGCCGAATCACCAGGTTTGAGTCTCCACATATAATTACTCTTCCAATCTTTTGTTCTCGCAAGAGATCCAAACCTAGCAGCAGACCACGATATTCAGCCTCATTGACCGTGATACCTGGAGTATAATCTGAACCGGCTGATATAACAGTCCACTCTGGCAGTTTCCATAGCAGCGCGCTATACGCCCCTACACCTTTCTTCACACTCGCTGATTCGTCGAAACTCACAACGATCAGATCTTCTTCTGAGCCGACGATCGGTGGGGGTATAATGATCGATTCACGTGGTTGCTTCCGAGGAGCGACCTCGATCAGGGCTTCATCGACTTCTGATCGGGGCGTGATGCTGGCCGCCAGCGTCCCAAGAATTTCTTCTTCGCCTTTGCTGCACTTAATGATCTCCAAAGTCCACTGAGATAACACCGCTGCCCATCGCCCCAGTCTTCCGTCTAAACCATTCGCGGATAGTAACCACGCCAGACTAGATCGTTTGGATAAAACCTTAATTGATCTAGTTACCAGCATAGAATAGCAAACATCCAACACACGTAATAACGCTAGCACTTCCTTATTCACAATGCCATAGTTAACTTCATTCGGTTTTAATGTTCGGCTTGTGAACGTCACCGGGCAATAAACTCCGTCGTGATCTTGGACTAGTGCGGCCGATATTGCCCATTTACTGGCATATAAGATCACCACGGGAATCTTCTCCGGATCGAAATGTTTCAGTATCGGCGTCGAGATCATCTTCGCCTTTAACATACTGAAGGCTACCATAGCGCGATTCATGTGATCTTCCGACCCTGGCACAGTTCGATCAGTTGGTGATCCAATCTCGAGATCCGTTTCAGTAGCTTCAACCTCGTGATCAGTCCCAATTTGTGATCCTCCCATCCGATCACGTTCTCTCAGGCCATGATAATCAACTTCCTTCAATTCATAAAGTATAGCGGCGTAGATCGAGAAGTCCTCGATAAATCTACTATAATAATTCAATGATCCGAGGAAGGATTGCATGGCCTTCAACGATCGGGGAAAAGGTAAGTTGCTGAGAGCGGCTAGATCTTTCGGATTTGCTTCCAACCCTCGGATCGATACGTTGTGGCCGAGGTAAGCGACCTTGGGCTGACCCCAGAAACTCTTGACCACACTGATCGACAGATTCCAACGCTCGCAGGTATCTAAGAGTCGTTCGACCTTATCGCATAGCATATCCCAGGATGTTGCCGTGACCAAGACATCATCTATATATGATCGCCTTCCCAATACTGATCGGCCCTGATCTTGGTCTGGCTCACCTTCCGTAAACACATCTTGTTGATCAGTGGCTTCCCGATCAGCACTGATCTGGAAGTACCCATAGAGAGCATTGTCGATCAGCCTCTGGTAGATCTGTGGGGCATTCTTTAATCCAAA
>MIQA02001496.1:0-30026 GCA_001887855.2 Sclerospora graminicola | reverse complement strand
TCTTAAACCTTCGTTCCGCTAGTTAACTAGCGGAACGCGTCAACAGTGGTCGTTTAGACGGACCAAGTGCTACCAGGTGTAACAGGGCAACTGTTACGCGGCTTACACTGTGAAATTGCAGTGAGGAAGCGTGCAATTGAGTAGGACCAAATGTAAATTTGGTCCTCCTTAGTTTGCCTTAGATAAACTAAATAAAGACTAATTAATTTAATTAATTAAGAGAGACATTATCCCCACCGGAGTTACTAGTATTTAATTTCTGATTTCTGTAAGGCTCTTTATCAGTAGCATTCGAATGCTGAATGATGAACTAGCGACTGCACGCAATCTTTACGACGTGAATAGCTATTACGACTGCAACGAAAGTGCGCGCTTAACCTTCTTGTTTCTGTAACGTCGTCTTTCTTTCCTGCTTCCAGAGGCTAAATTGTTGTTGGCTCTCCTCCATTAATGATAGAGTCGCCTCTGCTCCTCCAGACATAGACGTGTAACTGATGTTGCCAAATAAGAAGCCGCGTGTCAACGAGCTTAATAGATTTTACCATCGTGAAGCCTTTAAAGAAGAATGTATCTACCATTTTTTCATCAGTAGGTAACGACGAATTCTGAAAGGGTGGGAAACGAAGCCGTTAAACAAAGACAGAAAATTGACGAGCATGTATCATATGTGCAGCAGCTTCACTAGTACTTGGAGAAGAGTCAATCAATGCAGGGGTGTGTGTGTAAAAAAAAGCCTTTTGTTTGCATCATCGCAGGTACATGTAGAATGATTCACAGTGCAGGGACAAATATTAAATTGTGGTCCACACTATTTGTAATATTAGATATTATCCCGAGGATAATAGAAACTCCGGTGGGGATAATAAAAACTCCGGTGGGGATAATGTCTCCCTTAATTAATCAGTTAAGTTTTATATATATAAATAATATATAACCTAAGCTACGTGTCAGGAAGAAGTAAGTTTAAGAGTAAATATATTATGAGTGGCTTAGAGTTAATAACTATAATTAATCTAAACTAATCATACAAACATGTAGTATAAAGCTGCATTACATTACTTGTTAGATTCGATAATTATATCAGAATCTGTTCTCAAGGTGGATTATAACAACTTATAATCCAATATTCACATTTCAAACATTAAGTCTGAAATTGAACTGTGATATTTCTATTCAAATATCACTTATGTAATGGCACCCCATTACAGGCGTTATGTCCGTCCGGGAGACCAGGATCAACTCCCTGACGGCTATCATGCCTACAACTAAGTTCTTAAGTGGGCAACTATCGATGGAGTTCTCCACGGTCGAGTTCGCTGGTGCGATGGTTGGGTTGACGCAGCCGACCTAGGCGAGCGGGATGTCACGGAGTGCACCCGTCGCTCACAAGCGGAAGCGCGGGCGGCAAGGGACGAGCGCGCATCCGGAGAAGATCAGGGTGATTGTGGAATGGCCTACGCCAAACAATGTCAAAGTTCCTTGGATTGGCAACATATTTGCAAAAGTATTCGTGCAATTATGCTGGCTTTATTCGACCTCTTTCTCAGTTACTGAAGAAAGATGTCGAATGGCACTGGGATACTCAGTGCGCTCGCCTTCGTGACCGTTAGGCCGTATAAAAATATTGTCATAGGATGTGCCAAGGTAATGCATATTCGGATACCCATCTTTGATTTTTCGCGGGCACTTGCAGTGAAACTATCCTTTTTATCAATACAAGAGTATGGGTCATCACAATGAACAAACGCACCACGCCTGAAAAAGCTTTTCGCTGTATGCGCGAAACCTACAGTGTGGTATCATGGCAGTATCATTATATATCGCAAAGATTCACTACATACGACAAGGTTCAAGTGTCGTTCAGTAGAGAGCATGCCGTCGTTCGGAACCGAACGCACTGAACAACCATGTAAATAACTACATTTGTTATTGAAGCAGAGTCGATGATACGATTGGCGTCGAAGAACAGAGCCAATCCTGCGTTTTGATAGTCAGGGCAGAGCTAATCATGCTTTTGATGATGAAAAACAGAGCAAATCAGACATTTGTAAATTAAGACAGAGCGAAATCGTGTTTCTGGAGATGAGTCCCAGAGCGAATCATGCGATTGTAAGCGAGAATAGCAGAGCTAATCGTGCTTTCTGTAGATAACAGCAGAGCTAATCATGCTTTCCGAAGATAACAGCAGAGCTAATCATGCTTTCCGTAGAGAATAGCAGAGCTAATCGTGCTTTCCATAGTAAGCGGCAGGGAGATTCATACATCCAAGGATCAACAGCAAATTGTCATAGCGGGACAACGCCCGTGTGATTATAATCGCAATTGAAGCTTGTCACTCGCAACCTAATCGTTGTCAATTGCATTGCTGTCTACCTATACACGACAGTGAGCGAGTTAGCTGAGGTTTCTCTTTCGTTGTTTGATTCACCGTCAAGAGAGAATCGGAAATGTACTCACCATTGTGCCTATGCTTCGTTTTCAGTCTTCAGATTGCTGAATAAGCGCATGTCAGCGACTGGCTTAACTTCGATGAGACGTGGTCAATTGTGTCGTCGCAGTCGTTGAAGACGGCTTGAATGCGACGGTTATGCTCTGCTTCCAGCTTCTTTGATAACAAAGTGGTTTCAAGCTTTTCGAAACGCTTGTTGATGCGCTTGTGCTTCGATGAGATCACTTCTTTGGGTATTCAGGGTCCTCTTTAATCGAAAACACTCACAAACGCACGAACGTTGGTTGATATGATCGAAGGCAAACTCTTAATTGAACGAGCGTGTTCTGCTGCGTTTTCGGAAAGCTTCGCTGGTTTCCGCTTGGTGCAAGTTGCGTGGTATTTCAGGCGGGCACGAACCATGCACTGAAAGTGTCGGAATTCGATCCAGAAAAGCAAGCGTTTCGTCGGGTGGCTCCTTATTTTTGGGTTACCCAGAGGACAAAGGAGCACTGCACCAACTTCTAACGAAACGCTGCTGTATTTAACCGCTTACCACCAGCACGCACAAGGCGACTAATCCGGGGTAGTGTAGCAGTATGAGACGAGATACCCAAAAAATCAAGCGGATGCCGGTGATCTTACCCAGACGATAATTTATCGACTTATCGGAAGTCGGAAGTTGAACCGCGAGTGACAAGTGCTACTATGCCTAGAAGGTCGGTAGGCACGTAGGTCTCGAGAAAGGTAGTAAAGAAGTGAGGAGGCTGTTGCCGAAAACGAGGAAAAGTGGAAAGTTAGATTATTAGTTGGTATGTTTGTTTTTGCTAGCCTATTTTAACATCAGCTCTAGACATTTCTTTTCTAATCCCAGGTGTTCACACTGTATGTATTTTTAACATATGTTTCATCCCATGCAACATTTGTCTTCGTCCCAGATTTTTTGTTGTTGAAGCAACATTAACGGCTGTTATTACACATCTGTTACGCATACCGACAGAGTTGCCAAGGCTCTTCATACGCTTAACTAAATTAAATTGGCGCATGTAGCCGATGATACTAAGACTCCGGTATCATCGAGTTACCCCAACGACCATCAAGCGAGAAGAGCAGTATCATTCTGCGCCGCCTTCAGAATAAGCTGATGGTCTTTTGCAAATACACTCAACATTTGATCAAGCTGTCGGGTTTGCGGCTGCGGCGACTAGCCAAACGTTTACTACTCATTTTTATTTTAAACAATAAAAAAGCGTTTCACAGAGGTGAAACTTCGTTTACTGAAAACTGCCAAGTAAGGGTGATGGGTGCTATCATTGTACCAAAGGAGGGTCATCTGCACTTTGTTCACGAGCAGCACACAGCACCCTATCCTGACTTTTGAATCCTACTTTGACAACAAACCTGATAAAATACCCTGTTTTGGCACAAGTCCAATTTAGAGAAATTGGACTTGGTGGTTCATTGAAAAGTACTCTGTTTTGAGAACATTTTCTAAACCGTTGAGAACCTTTTCCCATACCCGTCGATTTGGTCTGAGTATATTTCCCTTATCGTTATGACTTATTTTAGCAATTGATTTATTCAATACCCCCTCGACTTGGCGTTTCTAATTTTTGATTTAGTAGTCGAAACTTCTTTGTCAAAATAACTTTAGTTTGAAAATCCGCTAGCTCAATCTACATCCGCATAGGCTGCACTTCAATGTCCTTTAACTTCCTTCATAACAAATTCCGAAATCTGAATTCGTCTTCAGCCCGAATTCCAGCTTTCCAGTGCTCCTCACTTGGTTTGTCCAAGTGGTTGCGCTAGTGAAACAGTTTAAATAAACTTTAATTTTTTCAAGTTAAAAAATTTTTTCAAGTTTATTGTTACCCAAATTTGTCATCTGGGTTAACCGAAATTTAAAAAAATGACTTTACGCTGAAAAGTCCGGCTGATCATGGCTTCACGAAGAAGCAGACCAGTTGAGCGTGAGTCCCCGAACCCGTCCCCGACAACATAGTCGAATGGAAGAAGTTGAGCATATATTGTCGGCGCAAACTCGACAAGAATGCGCTGATGAAGGGCCAGCATGCACAAGGTCAGGATGCATCCGTGCCTGAACCACCACAATCAATTTCAGGCGCCCAAGATAATGTTGAAGGACAAGGTGTTCCGCCTGTGGTTAAATTCAGTATTCAGCAGATGATATTGCTCATGCAACAGCAACATCAAATGTTCCAGATCAAATGGATGCACAGCTTCAGATGCAGATGCAGCGGATCCAAGCTCAGCTTCACCCGCTCTCTTTTAGACACTGCTTCTGCAGCGTCTACTACAAGAGACAATGGGTCTCTCGGCTTACGCTTCGACGCTACATTGTGTAGCGTCTGCATGCGATGTTGACACCTCTGTACGTGATGCAGAGGTGGAGGCTGCCTTGGCAGTATCGGTAGCGCCCTTAAGAGCGCCGCCGCGTTTCCCGACCATTAGTTCTTATAGTCGTTAATGGGTTATAACAGAATATCGTTATAACCAACAAGTGCCACCATTCGATTGGCCAATATTACGTTATATTATTGGCCAACCACCTTGAGTGGGGGGTGATGTAATGTGGTGCCATTACATAAGTGATATTTAAGTTGAAATATCACAGTTCAATTTCAGACTTAATGTCTGAAATGCGAATATTGGATTATAAGTTGTTATAATCCACCTTGAGAACAGATTCTGATACAATTATCGAATCTAACAAGTAATCTAATGATAAAGATATCATTTAGATCAGTTTTATACTACATGTTTGTATGATTAGTTTAGATTTAATTATAGTTATTAACTCTAAACCACTCATAATATATTCACTCTTAAACTTACCTTCTTGTAGACACGTGGCCTTAAGTATATATATATTATAATAGAGACTATTTAATTAATTAAATAGTCTAGCTAAAGTTTGTCTTAAATAAACCAAGGAGGACCAAATTACATTTGGTCCTAACTAATTGCACGCCTTCTCACTGCAATTTTTACAGTGTAACCCAGTAACAGCTAGCCTGTTACAGACACGATATCCAACATACACTCCAATCACTGACAGGCTTTTCACAACATCAGGTTATGGCACCCGGAGAGCAAATCACACGACTCTCGCGCGAAAAATCAGTCCACTGATATTTCTCTCATAATAGCTTAAAAATTATTTATCTTGATGTTTCCGTATGTTTTTTCGGTCCGTCTGACAAAAAAACACAGTAGTATCCGCTCTCATCAATAGAGCTCCTACCATAATCTGCTGTATGGAAAAATCAAAGTTTGCCATTTGTGCGCCACTGGAGAAGACAAATATTAACGGCTTAGGTTTATATACATACCAGCTGACGCACCATTAAAACAGCTTTATTTATGTACCTGTCTCGATGTGATTGGCTTAAAAGTGCCGAAATGGTGACCAAAAAGCTTAAATACCCATTGTGGCACCATAATCTGACGAACTACGTTACATCACTTTTGTTACGTGTACCTCTGTCTGGCTATAGTTAATTGGACTAAATAGACTCAGCAATAATACCGGTATTGCGCACGACTGGCAGCGAGCAAAGCGCGCCAATTTTTGCGCGCAATTATTTTGTAATTACGTAGGTCAATAATTGGCGAAACTTTGAAATAAATTGAGAGCGCATCCCGACGAGAACTGCAAGCACAGACCAAAGAGCTGTAGCTGTGCTGGAAATGCCAGGTGCGAAGTCATTGTGAAATGCCCAACGCAGTTCCTGAACAATCTTCCCGAGGACGGCGAGATACGGTACTGAGTGTACTGGGCTTTTGTGAAGGCTCGTCGCCAATGACGCCACCTAAACCAGAGGAAATGATTTTGAAAAAGGAGATAAGGAGTGATAAGAAGCCGGCGCACGAGCCGCTCGTGGATCAAGAATCGTTATGCTGATATGAAGCAGGAATCACATATACCACTACCGTTAATTACTTCGCATTCTGAACGGTACATGTAGTTGTGTTACCATTCCGTGAGACATCTTCTCGCAAATTTAATCAACATACGCTTTGAGCTTAACTACTTTTCAACTCGCGAACATCTTGGGTTTCCCGTTTGTCAATTATTTTCTGTCACTTATGCCCCCTTGTTATTCCAAATGGAGATAGCCTCTCCATGCGTCTCTCGAAAAAATATTTTTTGTCGATTTTCACCTCACAAACAGCTCTCTCTCCATGGGTTCAGCGATTGGTGATGGTGTTTTTCCTGTAACAACCAGACTTGCGAACTCTTCTTCGCCATACATTCGCAGTACTACTGGCACCAAAAAAGCAGCATGTAGTTATTTGGTCTGCTTCTAACTTAGCATATGCAACCAAGAGGTCCAGCAAGGGATTTTCGAAATGTTCCATGAACGTATTCTTTATTTAAACCAGATCAAAAACTTCGCTCAGCAATTTCCTTCTTTCTTCCATCTTTTCACTACCATCTTTGCGTCAAATTTACCGCTAGAAGCTCTTGCATTCGCTAAATTACGAAGATCATCGTCATCGGTACATATTTTAAGTATTCGCGCCGTTCGTTTAACGTCGTTTCACTGATTACTGATGTGGACCTCATCAACATCTTCGGACTTTGACGGACCATCTTGTGAGCGTTAGTAGGTTTTGATGCAACTCTCTGGTTGCTCAATGTTTCCTTAAAACGACTAGCACAGTCTCGGTCTCACCTTCAGTCGCCTCTTTTCTAGCAATGGGCACTCGCTCTTCATCGCGTTTGTCAACAGTATCTGTGGTATGCAACGTTTGATTTGCCTCTTCCGTCTTCCTGAGCAATTCCATTGGTGTGATTCAAGATGTTCGTTGGTGGATCTAAAATCTCCGCTTGCGCACCGACACATGTCATCAGATAGGCGCATTCACGGTTAGCCAGTATAAATGCTTCGTTTGGTAGGTCATCCTGCTATCGTTGTCTGTGTGAGTTTCGTTTTAATTACAGAAGGTACCTACATATTCCTTAAGTGAACGCAACTTTCTTTTTTCTCAAATAGACCCCCCCCTTCGAATATAACTCCACGTCTGGGTGGGGTTATAGTGATAACCCCAGTGGGGTTCTAATACAGGTTTTACAGTAAGTTAGATGTTAAAAACCCTACCCGTCATTCTCAAAATTCTTCCGCCCACGAAAAAGCCGTTAATATTGACAACCGCCATGCGTTTCAGTCCAGTCTGGATTCTGCTATTTGCCACTCCGTTCGTGGGCTCTCTCCGTCTCCGTTCGGAACCTGTCATCAACGAGGAAAGAAATGGCGTCGAAATGCTTGTTGAGTTGCTCCACAAATTGCCTATAGATGTTATGATGTTTAAGAGGAGCTTATCTAAGTCTCGAGCGCAACCCTCCGAGGCAGAGACTAAATACCTTGCTCTGTGGTATGAATTCAAGAACAGTATTGGACAACCGAGATTGCCTAGTCTCGATCGTATCAAACCCCTAAAGAGAAGAGTAACACTCCAACGTGCATTTGTTGAATATTTTCATAAAGATCAGGACAGGCTAGACAGGTGGACAGAATATACGAATTTGCAAGGTGGCGAAAGCGCAGCATTGGATCCTCTTGTCATGCCGGTCCGGGTGCGTGCAAATCTAAAAACTATCTCCGACGGCATGGCTAAACTTATTTTGCCAACGTTGTGGGATGAATTCAAGCGGTCGAGTGCGCCGCTATCAGAGTCGTACAACGTGCCGAATTTTTATCATCTGAGCCGCGAGTTACAAGATGAGATCAAGCACAGTTTTTTGGAATTTATTTATGCTGACCGGAAGAGAGCCAAGAAGTTTGAAGGACTAATCGCCTGGCTAAAACGCAATGATTACGGAAAAAGACTATTGGCTCAAGATATTGAGGCTCAAAAGGCTGAATTTATAAGGCAGCAGCAGCGGAATGGGTTGCGACAGCAGAATGAACTTTCGGGGCATGATGACGTGCCGACTTCCGATCGTCTCGAGCCCACCTTAAAAGAGTTTCTCGAACCAAGTCAGAAGGCATTTGTCCGTGAGGACCCGAGGCGGAAAGACTTATCTGAACAATTGGCTGAAATCTCAAATCCAGGATCCCCTGATACTGAACTCACGTTAGGGAGGGCATCATAGACGTAGCAAACAAAAATGAAGCGAATCAGGTGGAGCGACGGTCTGACTCTGAGTACTAGACAAGCTCAACCAAGCGCTGATGGTAAAAACGCGAATCTGTATGGAAAGATAAGGTAGGATCTAGTATTTCAACGTTTGAGCAAACGACACCTCCGCGGTCAATTGGGGCGGCGTATAGCGTGCTGAAGATAGCCACGTCGTTTTTCATCATATCGCGTGCCCTACTTAGATACTCAACGTCAGCTTAGAATATAAAGACTCCAAATTGCTCCATATGTCTTGCCAAGAGCGCTTGCACTTTCAAAGGACGACGGAAATCACTACACCTTAAAAGAGAGAGAATTCATCCCGATTTTAGTCTGCGCACGCGATTCTTCGTGCATGACGTAACGCTCCTCGTTGCGGTAAGGCGTGTCAGACACATCCTGAATACAAGTTGACGAAATTCATCTCTCACTTTGAGCTTTGGCGCGTTGTTCCTCGATCTTCTCGTCCTTTTATATCTTGGAGATAGCACCGTTGATGTCCGAAAGCTCGGTTGTTGTTGTCGCCGTCATGAGAACGTTCGTGTTCGCGGGGAGCTACTCCTCGAAACTTAAATTGCCAACGACCCATATCCCCAAGCCATATCCCAAAGCAACTGATCGACACAACCATGCCAAATTCTCAACTCGTGATTAAAGCGCATCGGCCAGAGATCATTGCTAGCTACGAGGAGCGTGTGCTCTATTCACTTGGCCAAAATTCCACCCAACAGTGACAACACTGCGTTTGAGACGGCACTATACGCCTTTGACGACAAGCCGCTCGCACCTATCGATGAGCTGTGGTCGGCTGGCGATCTTTCCCACTGCTAGCAATGATTGTAGCCGTTTTTCCGAATACGGCAACGATGAGTCGGATTTCTCGAGTCTGAAATGTGAATGGATGACGGACATTTTATTAGAAGGCGAGCTTCATTACAAAGAGCAGAGCAAGCTCTTTTAGGAGTTTTTCACCAAGCAATACCTACAGTACATTAGATTTGGTGACAGGTTGTCAGACTGCTGACAACGTAACAGTGGCGATTGATGTGTGTTTAGGTAAAAAGTGAAGATCCAGAGTTCGTACGTCGATTCGTGTCCGAATTAGGACCAAATGGTCTCAAAATTCATTGACCGCGCACGTAAAGCGGATCGGCTAGCAGACGCTTAGATCGACGTTGATCGACACAACCATGCCAAATTCTCAACTCGTGATTAAAGCGCATCGGCCAGAGATCATTGCTAGCTACGAGGAGCGTGCGCTCTATTCACTTGGCCAAAATTCCACCCAACAGTGACAACACTGCGTTTGAGATGGCAGTATACGCCTTTGACGACAAGCTGCTCGCACCTATCGACGAGCTGGTGTCGGCTGGCGATGCTTCCCACTGATAGCAATGTTTGTAGCCGTTTTTCCGAATAAGGCAATGAAGAGTCGGATTTTTCGAGTCTGAAAATGAATGTGAAAAGTCGCATATGGATGGCGGGTTGTTTATTTGAGGGCAAGCTGCAATACAAAGAGCAGAGCCAGCTCTCTAAGGAGTTTTTCCAGTCAAAGCAACACATTGGATTTGACACATCGGTGAGACTTTACGACACTGCATAAACCCTACGTGCGTCCCCACACCTCATCGAAGTGTGGAGTTGAAACCAGCAAACACATATTCCAACAAGTTAATGCCTTTACTAGCTTTTGAGACACCACCACGAGACATTGCAATGATCTTGTCGATTGACCGCGCACGTAAAGCGGATCGGCTAGCAGACGCTTAGAGAGCGTCACGAACAAGCTCCTGTCACGACTTGAATTTTGACAATGACGACGCATTACCCGTAAAAAATCGTTCACGCATACCAATAATTGACACGAGTTTCTTCGAAGGATGTAAGTCAGCGGTCACGAGAGAAGCTGGGGCATTTTAAAACACTCTTTAAAGTAGTGCTGCTGGTTCATGTCAATTGTCTGAAGATAATCGCCGCGCGTGAACGGAAGTTCGTTGTTTTGGTTCGTCGGCAGCCGCATCGTTGGAGCGAGAGAGGTTAGTCACAACATTTTGGTCGAAGAGCAGAGGAGCGACACGGAAGGCTTTAGCTATTTCACCGGTTTTCATGATCAGACCATGCAATCCACCGATAAAAAATGCGTCTACTTACGAGAAGGGCAACAGACGAAGGCGTAGAGCCGCGATTACTTAGTGTAATACCTGTTAACTTGCATCGAAATTAAAAGAATTGATTGCGGAAAATTAATTGGCTAATAATGTTGATTAATAAATTGGCTAGTGTTGCCGCATGTTGCATCTATCCGTATTTTGCGGTAGCAATATTTGTAGCCGAATCGCGACCGTTTTTTCGAATACGGCAATGATGAGTCGGATTTCTCGAGCCTGGGAATGTGAAAAAGCGAATATGGATGACGGATTTTGTTATCAGAAGGCAAGCTGTATTACAAAGAGCAGTTAAGGAGTTTTTCTTCAAAGCAATAGAATGGAATTGACACATCGGTGAAAGGTTGCCAGACTGCTGACAACGTAACAGTGGCGATTGATGTTTGTTTAGTCTTGTGCATTGTGGACGACGAGGGAGGTAAAAGGGAAGATCCAGAGCTCGTACGTCGATTCGTGTCCGAATTAGGGCAATAATGGTCTCGAAATGCAACTTTGTGCTGCACAAGAGGAAACCCTGCGGGCACTCGCCCCATCGTATCGAGCATCCCGAGGTCGCAGGGTGATTTATATAGAGGAAAACAGTCGAAGAAGGCCAAATGTGATCCGCAAAGGAATCGACCTCATCGAGGCTCAGACGAAACTCGCACATGGAGAAGTTTATCAAAATACCACAGTGCCGTGCAACAATGTCGACGTTTGAGCGTTGTCAAAGATGGCCGAGATGGACGCCGAGACGGTGCACATGGCAGAGGGGATCAACGCTCACTGTGTCGAGATTGGTCTCATAGATGCAGAGAAGGCAGCGTTGCAGATGCAGCTTGACGATACGTCGAGTGAAATCCGCGTGTCCTCGGAGTCAAAAGCTGCAAAAGTAGTTGCTCGTGCTGAGGGTGATGCAGCAAGTAAATTGGACAATATTTTCACCGGCACATACTACACCATTACCCGTTCAAAGTGAAAAGGTTTTCAAATCAAAATTAAAATACAGTATAACTAACATTAATGGGTTTGTGTGGAACGCTTGGACATCGAGATTGTTACACAGCATTATTGTCTTTTGACAAATTTCTCCATTCGTCTGAGCCTCGATGAGGTCGATTCCTTTGCGGATCTCAGCACATTTGGCCTTCCTCGTCTGTCTTTTCTCCACATATCACCATGCGGCGTAGAATCAGGCTTGTATGGTGAATCATGTGATAGAACCTGAAACATTCGGAACAACCCAACTCTCGGTACGCTAGACACTACGAGCAAGTCCCCGCACGGCTTCCTCTTGTGCAGCACGAAGTTGAATTTTGAGACCATTTGGTCCTAATTCGGACACGTACGAACTCTGGATCTTCACTTTTAACTAAACACACATCAATCGCCACTGTTACGTTGTCAGCAGTCTTGCAACCTGTCACCAAATCCAATGTACTGTAGGTATTGCTTGGTGAAAAACTCCTAAAAGAGCTGGCTCTGCTATTTGTAATGCAGCTCGCCTTCTAATAAACAGTCCGTCATCCATATTCGCCTTTTCAGATTTCAGACTCGAGAAATCCGACTCATCGTTGCCGTATTCGGAAAAACGGTCACGATCCGGCCACAAAACATTGTTAGCAGTGGGAAGCATCGCCAGCCGACCACGCTGTACGCCGCCCACGTTGACCGCGGAGGTAATCAAAACATAAAATGCTTTGTCACTATTAAAGGGTCTGGAGACCTTGGCCAAGTGATGGAGCGCACGCTCCTCGTAGCTAGCAATGATCTCTGGTCGATGCGATTTCATCACGAGTTGAGAATTCGGCATGATTGTGTCGATCAGTTGCTTTGGGGTGTTGGCGATTTGACTTTCGTGGAGTAGCTTCCCCGCGAACACCAACGTTCTCATGACGGCGACAACGACAACCGAGTTTTTCAAGCATCTACCCAAAGGCTCGGTGCGATGTCCAAGATACAAAAAGACGAGAGGATCAAGAAACAACGCATTAGTTTCAGGGTATTATGTTGAATATTCTGCAATGGTTTTGCTTTCTTTTTTAGGCTAAAGTTCAAAGCAAGAGATGAGTTTCTTCTATCTCGTCAACTGAATTCAAGTTGTGTCTACCGCCACGCGGAACGTCACGCCATATACGAAGAATCGCGTGCAGGCTAAAATCGGGATGGATTCTCTCCTTAAGATATCCCATCGGCCTTCGAAAAGTGAAAGTGCTCGTGGAGCGACATGTTCTCGTGGTCGTCAGATAGAGCACCTGGAACACAAGACGGGCTCTAGTACTCAGAGAGTCACACCCTTGCTCCATCTGATTCGCGTTAATTACGTCCTCGATGGCTTCCCAAATCATAGTTGAGTCTCCGGGGTTCCTTGTTTTGAGCGTTATGCCAATTGTTCAAACAGCTTTTTCCGTCGCGGGTCCTCAGCGATAAAATCCATATAATCTTGTTTTAAATGCTCTTTTGAAACTTCGTCGAGATGATCGAAAGTCGGCACATCATACCCTGAAAGATCCTTCTGCTGACGGAACTCATTCCACAGCTGCTGCTTTATGAGTTCAGCCTTTTGAGTCTCAATTTCTTGAGCCAATAGTCTTGTTCCGTAATGATTGCGTCTTATCCAGATAATCAGTTCTTCAAACTTCCTAGCTCTCTTCTGGTCAGCATAAATAAATTCCAAAAAACGGGGCTTGATCTCCTCTTGTAACTCGGGGCTCAGATGATAAAAACTCGGCACGTTGTACGAATCTTTTAGCGGCGCACTCGATTGTTTGAATTCAGCCCACAACGTTGGCAAAATAGGTTTAGCCATGTCGAAGGACATTAGATTTTTCTTAGCACGCACCTGGATCGGCATCATTAAAGGAGCCAATTCTGCGCTTTCGCCACCTTGTAACGCTATATATGCTTTCCACGTGTCTAGCCTTTTCTTATCGCTATGAATAAATTCATGAAATTTACGCATGGCAGCTTCTTGTGTCACTTTGGGTTTGATACGATCGAGACTATGCAATCTCGGTTGGCCAATACTGATCTTGAAATCACGCCACAGAGCGGACAATTTAGCCTAGCTCCTCTTAAACATCGTAACATCTTTAGGCAATTTGTGGAGCAACTCCACGAGCATTTCAACGCCATTTCTTTCCTCGCTGATGACAGGTTCCGCACGAAGACGGGGAGAGCTCACGAACAAAGTGGTAAATAGCAGAATCCAGACTGGACTGAAACGCATGGCGGTTGTTGATATTTACGTGGACGAAAGAGTTTTGAGAATGACGGTCAAGTAGGTATAGAAAGTGTAGTATAGTATAGTATAGTATAGTAAAGTAGTATAAGCCGAGACAGGGACGCCCGTCGCTGGAGGATGAGAGTGCAACGCCACTATTCGCTGGCGAGGGAACAGGTAAACGAACGCCTCCGACAAGCAATCAAGGACCGCGCCGATCAGAATAACGACAGAGCCAGAGAACACGGCATAGAGCCCGGTTCCCGGGTATGGCTGTATCTGGATCGGGTCAAGAGGGTTATGCACGGAAGTTGGCTCATATGTGGCACGGCCTTTTCCGAGTATTATTAAAAAGATTCCAGGCGTGAAAAGGGACGAAAACGCCCCCGAAAACGTAAGCCTCTGGCAATGGCAATGACAGCGGCGACAGCAGCTACGACGACAGGACCCATAGCCGTTGAAGCAACAGCAGCTATGACGAGGAGACGAGTTAGGGGAAACAGGGTAGACAGGGGTCACAGCCGTGCAAGGATCCGCAAGAATGGAGAGCAAGCACATACCACGACCGGTGAAAAAGTAATAGCTGTTGGCCCTTCGCTGGACGAGGTAGATTAAAATGCAGTATAACAAACATTAATGGGTTTGTGTGGAACGCTTGGACGTTGAGATTGTTACACAGCATTATTGCCTTTTGACAAATTTATCCATTCGTCTGAGCCTCGATGACGTCGATTCCTTTGCGGATCTTAGCACATTTGTATGTCTTTCCTCCATATATCACCATGTGACCTCGGTACGCTAGACACTACGAGCAAGTCCCCGCACGGCTTCCTCTTGTGCAGCACGAAGTTGAATTTTGAGACCATTTGGTCCTAATTCGGACACGAATCGACGTACGAACTCTGGATCTTCACTTTTTACCTAAACACACATTAATCGCCACTGTTACGTTGTCAGCAGTCTTGCAACCTGACACCAAATCCAATGTACGGTAGGTATTGCTTGGTGAAAAACTCCTAAAAGAGCTTGCTCTGCTCTTTGTAATGAAGCTCGCCTTCTAATAAACAGTCCGTCATCCATACTCGCCTTTTCACATTTCAGACTCGAGAAATCCGACTCATCGTTGCCGTATTCGGAAAAACGGTCACGATCCGGCCACAAAACATTGTTAGCAGTGGGAAGCATCGCCAGCCGACCACGCTGTACGCCGCCCACGTTGACCGCGGAGGTAATCAAAACATAAAATGCTTTGTCACTATTAAAGGGTCTGGAGACCTTGGCCAAGTGATGGAGCGCACGCTCCTCGTAGCTAGCAATGATCTCTGGTCGATGCGATTTCATCACGAGTTGAGAATTCGGCATGATTGTGTCGATCAGTTGCTTTGGGGTGTTGGCGATTTGACTTTCGTGGAGTAGCTTCCCCGCGAACACCAACGTTCTCATGACGGCGACAACGACAACCGAGTTTTTCAAGCATCTACCCAAAGGCTCGGTGCGATGTCCAAGATACAAAAAGACGAGAGGATCAAGAAACAACGCATTAGTTTCAGGGTATTATGTTGAATATTCTGCAATGGTTTTGCTTTCTTTTTTAGGCTAAAGTTCAAAGCAAGAGATGAGTTTCTTCTATCTCGTCAACTGTATTCAAGTTGTGTCTACCGCCACGCGGAACGTCACGCCATATACGAAGAATCGCGTGCAGGCTAAAATCGGGATGGATTCTCTCCTTAAGATATCCCATCGGCCTTCGAAAAGTGAAAGTGCTCGTGGAGCGACATGTTCTCGTGGTCGTCAGATAGAGCACCTGGAACACAAGACGGGCTCTAGTACTCAGAGAGTCACACCCTTGCTCCATCTGATTCGCGTTAATTACGTCCTCGATGGCTTCCCAAATCATAGTTGAGTCTCCGGGGTTCCTTGATTTGAGCATTATGCCAATTGTTCAAACCGATTTTTCCGTCGCGGGTCCTCGGCAATAAAATTCATATAATCTTGTTTTAAATGCTCTTTTGAAACTTCGTCGAGATGATCGAAAGTCGGCACATCATACCCTGAAAGATCCTTCTGCTGTCGGAACTCATTCCACAGCTGCTGCTTTATGAGTTCAGCCTTTTGAGCCTCAATAAGTGTAATTACAAAACACAAATGATTGGAGACGTAAAAAGAGTAGTTACAATCACCGAACCGCGATTCCATTGATAGCAACACAGTGCACTACCGGTAGTAATGAGCTCGAACAAGAGAAATTTGCTAATTGCAGAGATGGCAGCGCGCGTTATAAAACCGCTCGTACGCTCCGACTCAATGACTTTAACGAACGGTAAGAGATACGTGACGGTGTCGACGTCAGCACGATCGGTGACGGACTACACATCGTAGTGCAATTGCTTGAAAGCGCGTATCATGGGTGATTGCGCAGACGCAGGAATCTCCTGGGTAAACCAATCGGCACTAGGGCCAATAGTCTTGTTCCGTAATGATTGCGTCATAGCCAGATAATCAGTTCTTCAAACTTCTTAGCTCCCTTAAGGTCAGCATAAATAAATTCCAAAAATGGGGCTTGATCTCTTCTTGTAACTCCAGGCTCAGATGATACAAATTCAACACGTTGTACGACTCTTTTAGCGGCGCACTCGATCGTTTGAATTCATCCCACAACGTTGGCAAAATACGTTTAGCCATGTCGTCGGAGATAGCTTTTCTATGTGGAAGCACCTGGATCGGCCTGACAACAGGATCCAATTCTGCGCTTTTGCCACCTTGCAACTTTTTTATGCTGTCCACGTGTGGTATCAGCGATCGGAAAATATTGAGACTGAAGTGGACCACACATGGCCGTTGATTGGTGACGATAGAACACCCATCAACATATGACGGTTGATGGGTGGGAAAAGGCTGATCACAGATAAGAGGAAAAGGTGGCGGACAACGGGCATTCACGATGTGAAGAAATCAGCCAAGCACTGTCATTACGCCCAGTCCCAGACACTGATGGAACGATGGAGATCACGATCACGATCGTTATCACAGTTACTAAGTGGAGTTCCCGTGGATGTAATATGAGATGAGCAACTGTTGACATGACGTGGCAAGGGCAGCCGTCCAGCCGATCTATGAATGGTATATTGTTTGAAGTTGATCATGACACGAAGTTACGGCCTGATCAGCTTATTATGCCCGAGCAATGAAATTAGATGTGGAATGAAGTCGGGCATGTGGAGTGACAAGCTGTGTGAGTGATGATAACCTATGGGTTTGTCCGAAGATGACGTGGCAAGGCCTGATCAGGCCTGATCAGCCAAGATCGGTGTTATATTGTTGCCCTGACGGGGTATAGAGGTCGGAAGGATGGCTTAGCAGATGAATTGAGTCGTGATGATGATGACCCAGAGCGTTCCCGAGGTGATCAAGGGCTGATCGGCCTGATCACCACCTCATCACTCGGCAGATCACTATGCCAATCGTGATCAGGGCTGATCAGCCCCTGATCAGCGTCCAGATGCAAAGACAAGTAAAGTTCTCGGTTTAGTCGGGCTGGATACGAAGTGGACAAGTGTTAGAAGAGCAGATCTCAAGTGGTTTCAAGGTCGTTTGTCGAAGATCGGGATGGGTTGAAGATCTTTCTAAGAGTCGGGTCGTGATCAGGGCAGAAGTGGTACAGATCAGCTTGAAGGTGCAGCCAGGATGGGCAAGGTGGTGCTACGCAACCGTGCGACGAAGTAAATAGGTTCGAAGTATAAGTCAGGCATGAGTTGATGTACGGTACACAGATATAGGACATTGCATATATAATAACAGGTTTTTGATTTTCCCCCTAAAGCAAAGAGTCGCTCCGCCACGTGTTGCGGTCATTGGGAGCACAGGGTTGATTAGTCCCCTCTTGCTCAACTAATTCCCGGTTAAGACGCGCTTAGACGCATTTGGGCTTACCGGAAGGCCCCCGACGGGCTTGTTTTAGGTGATCGAACCTCACCCTCAACGCACACGTGTTTGGAACACGTCAATAATATTGGAAAAGGTTTTGTGGAGATAACGTTTGTGGATTACTGTGGAAGATCGTGGATTGATCGCGTTTTCTTGGTTTCGTTATATCTCTCTCTCATTGGGTGGCCTGATCAGACGAACTTTCCTGATCAGTGCCTAGATACTGAATAAGTGTCGACCCCAACCCGTTCTCCGGTGAAGATTTCCACCCGAGGACACCCCCCGTCCCGAGAAGGTCAAACCCTCCGACCTGATCAAGATCATCCTTTTCGTCACCGAGTCCACCTAAGTGAGTGTAATCAGCCCCGATCGACGGGTACACAAGGTGAAATGAAGTTAAACATAGATCCTGACGAGCATGAAGACCGGCCAGATGACCGGGAGGATCAGATCAGTCACCACAGTGGTGATTCATCTGATTCTGATGCTGATCAGGATCGACGGAGTACCCCCTCCGATAGTTGGTCGTCCGGGCCAGTGGGTATCCGGATTCCACCCAAGACTTCGGTCATGGATTTGGAAATCGGCTCCACCACACACGTGTCTAGCCTCTTCTTATCGCTATGAATATATTCCTATAATTTACGCATGGTAGCTTCTTGTGTCGCTTTGGGTTTGATAAGATCGGGACTTCGCAATTTCGGTCGTCCAATATGTCTCTTGCTTCTGTTAAACATCGAAACATCTTTTAGCAATTTGTGGAGCAACTCCACGAGCATTTCGACGCCATTTCTTTCCTCGCTGATGACAGGTTCCACACGAAGACGGAGAGAGCTCACGAACAAAGTGGCAAATAGCAGAATCCAGACTGGACTGAAACGCATGGCGGTTGTTGATATTAATGGCTTCTTCGTGGACGAAAGAGTTTTGAGAATGACGGTCACATAAGTGCGGTTTTTCTAAAACACGTTGTAACTTTTACATATCGTATACAGTGCCCGTAATTCCCTGGTAATACCGTTAAGAAAGAAGGGAGATTCAAGTGATGCACTCGACTATCGGCCTATATCTCTACTCACAACCGGATACAAGATCTTCGCAAAAATTTTAGCGCGAAGACTCCAACGGTTTTTAGGACAATTAATAGGTGACACTCAGCAAGGATTTGTGGCTGGACAATAAATGGATAAAGCAGTTATCATGATGAAATCGGTTCTTGCGATATATGAAAAGTTGCAAACGGGAGATGTCAATCGCAGTGCTGGTATTTTATTTTTGGATTTCAGCAAGGCCTATGACACAGTGGATAGGCAGTACTTATTCACAGTGTTCTCGTTATTTGGATTTTCGGATAATTTTGTAGCTTTGATGGCTAGACTTCATGTTGAGACGACCGCAGAGTTTTACGTCAACAATCAGTTTTCTAGACCGATTACAGTTCGGTCTGGCATTAGGCAAGGATGCTCACATGCGCCTTTACTATTCATATTGGCAGTAGAGCCATTGGGATTAGCCATTTCACAAGCTCCGGGATTACAAGTGGTTAAACCCTTTAAATTAGACACTGAAGTCGAGCACCGTTTTTCGGCATTCGTGGATGATTCAACGGTTTTTGTCAAGGAAGCAACCAAAGTGACGGATGCATTACAAGTGGTGAAACGTTTTGGACAATTAGCAGGCTTGAAAATACAGCCGGCAAAAAAAGTCAGTTCTTTTTCCTACAGGCAACTCAAGTACCCACGACATGGTACACGATACCAGTATTGCCAGTCGGGGAGTCAGTAAGATACCTAGGGTATCAGTTTGGTTGGACGGATTTAAGGGAGAAAAATTGGGCATTAAGAATTCGAAGAATCCAACGGCGCTTAGCAACTGCGTCCAAGTGTAGCACAGCGGTAGCCGATCGCGTACAACTATTCAATGCGATCGCGCTCCCGGCAGTACTTTTTACGGCGAAGATGTTTGAACCAACAGAGGCTGGTCTACACAAACTTTTACATAATTTCATTTGGGGCAGCACGACGAGTACAGAATCCTGTCGCCTTAAGATAGCACCGTATTTATTATTTACACCGAAGGGAGCTGGAGGTGTAGGTCTTATTTCGATGCCGGTAGCGATCAAGGTACAGCGACTCAAGATTGCGACCCAGTGGCTGATAGCGGCTCCGGATTGCTATCAAAGGGCTTGGATAGGTCTCATGCAGCTAGCACAACATAACCACGCCGGAATATGTATCACGCCAACCAGAGGATATTCATTATGCAAGGCGGTGGGAGGGGTTCCTATCAGGCGGGGAGTAAGTGTTGGTAGAGAATTGTGTGAATGGCTAGGGCCGGATCCTCAGCAGACGACAGCGTTGGAAAAGTATACGAGACTGTATCTCCCGCCAGTGTTGGAACTAACTAAAGGGAACATGAGTAAGAAGGCTCATACATTACACCAAGGGGAGAGATTTACCATTGACATCAACCTGGAGCAATGTGGCTTTCATGGGATACTGCCGGATCACATGACTCCATTCTGGGGGACCTACAGTTGGGTGGCAAATCCTTGGATCCGGGAAGTTAGGTCTCCCGTATTAGTGGCGAGAAAATACGACCGGATCCCGATGTTGACAATTAGAGACTTAAGGATACAACGACTAACTTCTTCTACGTTTACATGGCAGGTATTAAGCACTGGGGTAGATTCTCACCCTAGGTCCAAGATAAGCCGGTGGTCGAGTTCAATAGTGCTTGTGTGGTAAAGCGATCTGAAAAATGTTGAGCATAAGGTGGATCACACATGACCGTTGATTGGTGACGATGGGAACACCCATCAAGAAGAGACAGTTGATGGGTGGGACAGGCCGATCGCATATACGACGAAAAGGTGGTAGACAACGGGCTTTCGTAATGTGAAGGGATAAGCCAAGTATCGTTACTACGCCCGGTCCCGGATACTAATGGAACGGCGAAGGTCACGATCCCGATCGGGATAACGCGTATTAAGTGGGGTTCACGTGGACGTATATGACGAGATCGGCTGAGACAAATTGGAGATACAGCAGCAATGGCGAAGTGACATAACAGAAACAGTTATCGGGACGAGCTATGAACAGTGCAGATGTTGAAGTTGGATGTGATACGAAGTTTCGGCCTGATCGGCCGAGCCACCTAATTCTGCCCCAGAATACGAAGATCAGGTACAGAATAGAACGGGGTATATGGAGTGGCGAGCCGTGCAAATAACACCAAGTTAAGGCAAGCGATGAGAGTCGATGGATCTGTCCAGAAATGATGTAAGAAGGTCCGATCAGGCCCGACTTCACGAGAACTGCTGAGTCGGTGCGATCTTGGGGGATGAAGGTCGAGAATATGGTCGAATGAGCAGGCAAAGTCGTTGTGATGGTAACCCGGAGGTGTTTCGAAGTGATCTGGGGCTGATAGCCCTGATCACTCCCCGATCGCTGTGCTGATCATGATCGGAGCTGATCGGCCCCAAACCGGCTTCGAACATTGTCGAGTGAACAGGCAAAGTCGATGTGATGGCAACCGTGAGATGTTTCGAGGTGATCTGGGGCTGATCGCCCTGATCACTGCCCCGATCGCCCCACCGATCGCTGTGCTGATCATGATCGGATCCGATCGGCCCCAAACCGGCTTCCAGGTGTGAAGATAGATGGAGTTTGCAGGTAATCCGGTTTGGATATGGGGCGAACAGTGTCTGAGAGGCAGATCTCGAACGGGTTCCAGGCTGTTTATCGGGAGATCAGGATGGTTGATGAAGATCGCCATAGAGTTTGACCATGATCAGTGCTGAAGTGGTGCGGATCAGTTTGAAGGTGCAGCAAAGATGGGTAATGTAATGGGGTGCCATTACATAAGTGATATTTAAGTAGAAATATCACTGTTCAATTTCAGACTTAATGTCTGAAATGTGAATTTTGGATTATAAGTTGTTATAATCCACTTTGAGAACAGATTCTGATATCATTATCGAATCTAACAAGTAATCTAATGATAGAAATATCATTCAGACCAGCTTTATACTACATGTTTGTATGATTAGTTTAGATTTAATTATAGTTATTAACTCTAAACCACTCATAATATATTCACTCTTAAACTTACCTTCTATCCCACAAGTAACCTTAAGATATATATATTAATATATATACTATACTTAAGAGATTGATTAATAATTTAATTAGTCTTTGCTAAAGTTTATCAAAGGCAAACTAAGGAGGACCAAATTTACATTTGGTCCTAACAAATTGCACGCTTCCTCACTGTAATTTAACAGTGAAGGCCGCGTAACAGTTGCCCTGTTACACCTGGTAGCAGTTAGTGGTCCGTCTAAACGACCACTGTTAACGCGTTCCGCTAGTTAACTAGCGGAACAAAGGTTTAAGAGCCGCTGGCTGTCATGGCAACTGCCAGTGAACGTGAGCGTGAGCGTCAGCTCGCGCAAGATTTAGTTAGGGAAAACTTCCCTAACTGGTCACCGAGTGCTGTGACCACAGTGACCGAGATGATTCGGACCATAGGGCCCGAAATCATCACTCTCCTCCGTGGTAAAACCTCGGAGGATGCTTTAGAAACGGTTTCCCGTTTCAAGAAAATGTATGTCGACCCTCAGGTGCGCAATGCAATATTGCGCTCCCAAACGGCGGCGGCAACAGCAGCGCCCGCACCTAGTGCGAGCGTTGAAGTAGTAAGGCGCGGATTCTGCCCTTTACTGGCGAAGGGGGTGAACCCCTTCGTAGGTGGTTCGCAGAGGTGGAAGATGCCCTCTCTGCGCAAAAGATTGTGGACCCGCGTTCACAAGCTTATTTCGCCACCACATGCCTAGGCGGTCGCGCCAGGGCATGGGCGATGAGCCGCAGATCCACTGATGGATCTGCGTGCCTGACGTATCAGGATTTAAAAGCTGAGCTGAAGCTCAACTTTGAAGCTCCAGAAATGGAGCATAGTTGCCGTGAAGAGTTCATGGAACTCAGGCAGGGCAAGCTGAGCCTACATGCGTACGCTCAGAAAATACAATATTTGTTATCAAATATTGTATACGAGCCGGTGCCCCCTGCCATGCAGGTCACTGGCTTCATGAAGGGGCTGAATGACGGTCCCATCAAACAGAGTCTTTATCGGGTTCCCCCAAAGACTCTGAGGGATGCTATAGACCAAAGCATCCGAGAGGAATTCAGCATGCGTTCAGCAGCAACGCATGCTGGGGTTAGTCGAAAAGCTCAAGTGCCTTTCGACTTTAACATGCCGCCAGTGCAGCATGTTAATAATAACAATTTCTCGTCGAGACGAAGTTCACACTTCGTCCCGAGACACCAAAACCCGCGCCAGGGCGCGGGCGGAGGAGGTCCAGAACCTATGGACCTATCGGTTGCAGTTGCCTCGACACCGAGGCAACCGAAGAACAAGAAGTTCTTTGCTGCAACAGATGCGCGAAGATGGGCCATTACGCCCATGAATGCATGGCGCCGCGTCCGGCGCCACGCAGTCAGCGGACTGGACAGTCCGCTGGTAAGCGACATTAACAGGGGCAACCCTCTGTTGATGCAAAAAACGTCAACAACCAGAAGGGGCGGGGCACCCTACTGGACGGGTTATCTCACATGCCGACATCGAGCATGTGAGGATAATAGCCCCAGACGGGACTATGTCCTGTCAACATGTGCAGGGTGAAGAGAAACCTCTCATCACCCTGGAGGTTAAGCCGCATGGAAACGATGTCCCCATGCGTGCTCTGTTTGACACAGGAGCGTCAAACAATTTCGTTAGAACTGAGGTTCTAACGTCGTTGAACTTCGTGGAGATTGAATCTCCACGAAGCATGTTGTCAGTCCGGTTAGCAACAGGTGCAACCGTGACTATATCAAAGCGTGTGATTCGCACACGCTTCGAGTTAGACAAACTGTCGTTCGAGGACGAATACATCGTCCTCGACCTTGACGACAAGTTCGATGTAATCTTGGGCATCCCATGGATGTCCAAGCATCAACCAACGATCGATTGGGTTAACTTGTCGATCGACTGCGGCGGTCTCACACGATCTGATCACCCTGTGAGTAATCCGGCTGTATCTTTTCATTGGGAACGAACTTGTTCCCAATGAAAAGAACATTAGGAACGAACTCGTTCCCAATGAGCAACCCAAAGTTCAGCGCTTTGAAGCGCAGAGCTGGGAGTCGCTTAAGGCGACTTCTCCGTACTACGAGGTACTTTGGGAATACGCTGACGTATTCCCAGAAGAAGTGCCTTGTGAGCTCCCTAAAGATAAGGGGACTAGGCACGAAGTACTGTGTCACGCGGCAATGGCCATTGCCGCGTGACCAAGTCAAAGCAATCGACGAGTTCTTCGAAACTCGTCGTAAGGCGGGACATGTGCGGGAGTCTACCTCACCGCACCCCAGTCCCACCTTTTGCGTTAAGAAATCCAGTGGTGGGTGGAGAATCGTTCATGCTTTTAATAAGCTGAACGCAGCCACGGTACCGGCGCAGACGCCGATACCGCGGAAAGATGTCATCATTGATGGCATGAGCGGGAGCACCGTTTTCAGTGCTCTCGACTTGAGGGATGGTTTCTACCAAATCCTCATGCATGAGAAGGATATCCCTCTCACGGCTGTAAGCACCCCAAGCGGTATGCTTTGGGAGTGGCTTGTGATGCCGCAGGGGCTTCGAAATGCCCCTGCCACCTTCAATAGATGCGTCACGCATCTATTGCGCCCGGT
Organism: Sclerospora graminicola; assembly: GCA_001887855.2. Classification (NCBI taxonomy): domain Eukaryota; phylum Oomycota; class Peronosporomycetes; order Peronosporales; family Peronosporaceae; genus Sclerospora; species Sclerospora graminicola. Next base: position 5,432 of record MIQA02001496.1, on the reverse strand, counting down.
GCGAGAATTCGCACCGAGCTACTTTGACGACGTGTTCATCCATAGTAAGGCTGAACATGGTAAGACTGATGTAGATGTTCATAAAGAACATCTACGTCAGGTGTTAGAGCTTGTGCGCAAGCACAAGCTCTATGCAAACTTGAAGAAGTGCACCTTTGGTGCACCTGAGATACCCGTTCTTGGCTGCTTTGTAGGCAAGAACGGAGTGAGCCCTGATCCGGAAAAGATCAGGGTGATCGTTGAATGGCCTACGCCAAACAACGTCAAGGAACTTCGAAAGTTCCTTGGGTTGGCGACATACTTGCACAAATATTCGTGCAATTATGCCGGTTTAATTCAACCTCTTTCTCAATTACTTAAGAAAGATGTCGAATGGCACTGGGATACCCAGTGCCAAGATGCATTTGATGCAGTCAAGCGTAGTTTGACTGAAGCTCCCGTCTTGGCGATAGCCGATAACGAGCGACCGTTTCACGTCGTTTGCGACGCGAGCGATTTCGCCATCGGCTGCGCCTTGATGCAGCGCGATCACGATGATCGTGATCGTGTGCTTTTTTATCAATCGCGTCAGTTGCGCCTAGCCGAGCGCAACTATCCAGTGCATGACAAGGAACTCCTTGCCATGAAGTATGCACTGGCAAAGTTTTGGGTCTATCTCTTCGGAGATAGACCGTTTGTGGTTTACACGGACCATGCGTCGTTACGCACGGCCGTGAACTCACCAAACATCTCCCAAAGAATGGCACGTTGGCTGTCATTCTTTGCTGACTACAACTTCACGGTTGAATACAAACCGGAAAAGTTGAAGGTAATAGCGAATGCGCTATCACGACGCCCCGATTATGAGACGAAACCGTCTGTAACGGAGGCAACCAGTGCAAACGCAATACGTTGCACTGCTCTGTCGACGTCACTCGTACGACAGGTACGTCAAGCGTACGAAACAGACGAGGAAACTCGTCTACTGATTGATTACCTTAGTAATCAATCTGATCGGAAGCGCGAGGAACTTTCAGAGTTCCTTCGCGCTTGCGTGCATCGCTATCGATTGCACGATGGTCTGTTGCTTTATAGCACAGACCAAGATGATGTTAGTCGCATCGTCGTTCCAAACGACGATGATCTCAAACATCAAATTTTGTTTGAGTACCATGATGCACCGATTTCGGGGCATCAAGGTCGAGAGAAGACGTATGCTTCTCTCGCACGCGATTCTACTGGCGTAACCAGTATAAATGGGTACGCAAGTACGTTCGCGCTTGCGAGATATGCCAGCGCGTCAAGCCTGCGCACTCTGCGCAGGCTCCCCTCCAATCTCTGCCGGTTCCGACAGAGTGTTGGAAGTCCATTTCCATGGACTTTATCTTTGGTCTTCCGGCTGACCACAGTCGGAAAACAGGAATAGTGGTCTTTGTAGACCGCTTCAGCAAGATGGTTTATCTTGCTGCAGTGTCAGCGAATGTCACCGCTGCGCAAACGGCGCGGATATTCGTTGACACAGTATTCCGTTTACACAGAATACCGGAAAACATAATCTCGGATCGAGATCCGAGACTCACAGGACGTTTCTGGCCAGAAACGCTCTCGTTATTAGGTACGCAGTTGAAGATATCAACTGCGGACCATCCGGAAACGGATGGACAAACTGAACGCATTAACCGCGTTCTCGGAGACATGCTGCGTTCATACGCGCATGCCTTCGAGCAGTGGAGTGACTATCTGCCACTCACTGAGTTTGCAATAAATAACTCGGTGCATGCTTCTACTAAGCATACACCGTTCTACGTGAATGCCTTAAGGCATCCACGAACCCCAGCTTTACTTGGCGGTACGCCAAATCTAAGTGGGGGAGGGACCCGCTCAAATTTCGAGCGAGTCGATGCGCAAGTTGCAGTTGCAACTTGCGAAGAGACTGACGAGTCTTCTACTGTTAACACGGTAGAAACTCAAGCAGCTTCAGATACTGAAGCTGCTTATGCGGAATATGCGTCTGCAGCAATGGCTGCAGACAATGAAAACAACCCATCTACTGCTAATGAAGCAGTATATGAATTTGTATTACAGCGCCAAGCTGTAATACGCTATGTAAAAGATGCACTTGCTTCCGCTTTTGACAAGCAGAAGCAAAATGCAGATAAAAATGGAAGGAAAAACACAAATTCCTTTCAAAAAGGTGAATTAGTTATGTTATCTACAACTAATTTGCCTACACATGCAATTAGCAACTTCCCTACACGGAAGTTGCTCCCTAAGTTCATTGGACCTTTCAAGGTCCAAAGCGTAAAGGGGAATGCCTATACATTAGACATTCCCGCGGCCATGCGCCTTCGCCCAACGTTTTACGTTGGGAGGCTCAAGCCGTACCGATCGTCTAAGTCTTCGGACGAGACTCATCGCCACGGCGAATGCCGTGCTTAAGAGATACTTGTAATCGGTCTCCAATCGATTGTGAGAAGTCTGGAGAGTTTCGATCTCCGACATTAGCCGATCAATCTCGACCAGCAGAAGATCATTCTTCTGCTGCATCACGAGATGCGCGCTCAAAATGTCGCGAATCTCGTCTCGATGAGAACGATACGTCTTCATCGAGTGAGACATGTCGGCGCTCAAGCCGTTACAGTGCCTCTAGAGCTTGCGGAGCTGGTAACCATGCTCCGCAACAACAACGCCGAGGGAATTACCAACCCCCGCCATCCCTGATTGATAATCAGGGGAATAAGCGTTATATTCTCGAGCACTTGCTATCGAAGCGCTCGGTTCCCTATAAGAAGGGGCAGCGTACCGAGTACCTGGTACGCTGGTTGGGATATTCCCAAGAGTTTGACTCTTGGAAACCGATTGAGGTGCTAAGGGCGGATGCCCCTGACCTCCTGCAGGAGTTTGAGAAGGATACTTCTCCTCAAACTCAACAGAAGCATCAACACTAGGTGTTGATGGCTGCAAAGCATCGGTACTAGGTGCCGATGCATTAAGAGCATCAATGAGGCTCTTAACACTAGCGGGTACTGAGTAATCTCGGTACCCTCTTAGCTCCTTTTCAGTTAGACGAGGAGCTCCCTTGGGACAACAAGGGCAAGTCATGTGAGAAGGAACTCCGCAAGAGAGTCCTTCTCTAATGCAAGTAAAATGGATAAACTCCATTTTACCTGAGCGTGAGTGCTTAAGAAGCGCTCGCGGTTTACGTGAATTTTGCTCACGTATTCGTCGGGACCTTTGTTGTAATTTTCAACAAAGGCATTCCAACTTTGAGTAAGGGCGTCCTTATCGTCCCTATTCTTGCGCGACCCTTTCCGGTTCGTATAATAACGAGCCTGATAGAAAAGGTCGATAAAGTACCGACGTCTATCGTCGGTACTGCGATCAAAATGATGATTGCGAAGGTCTTCGCAATCATCAAGCGCGTTGATGTCAAACAACGGATATTGACAATCGCGCTTGGTGTGCCCACCACTTCCGGGCGCAAGTGTCCATGCTGGGGTCCAAAACCCCACTTTGTACGGAACATGGCGTTCCGTACAACATGGTGATTCAGAAGCAGCGTAAGCCGCTTCTGCGCGTTGTTTCTTAGCAGGTGGAGCACCACCTGCCACCTCAAAGTCGTCTTTGCTTCGATCAGGCGAATGACGAGGGCCAGGAGGAGCTTTACGCTCCTCATACCACCGTATGACGGAGTTGTCGCTGTCGTAATCGACGGCGTCAGACTCCACTTCACCATCACTTAACGGCGAAGCGATTCTAGCGGGCTTAAGCTCGCTTGAATCGTTGACAGGGACGGTGTCGTCCTCGCCCTCTTCGGAGTCAGATGACTCTCCGAACATATCGTCGGGCTTCTTCTTAGCCACCCGCCTTACGGCAGGCGGAGGTGTGGAAGATGTTGCATTTGCGACATCTTCCCGCCCTCTTTTAGACACTGCTTCCGCAGCGTCTACTACGAAAGACAATGGGTCTCTCGGCTTACTCTTTTTCTTCGAAGCTACATTAGTAGCGTCGGCATTCGATGATTACACCTCTGCACGTGATGCAGAGGTGGGGGCTGCTTTAGCAGTATCGGCAGCGCCCTTAAGAGCGCCGGCGCGTTTCCCGACCATTTGTTTTCTTTTGGTCGTTGATGGTTAATAACAAAATATCGTTATGACCAACAAGTGCCACCTTTCGATTGGCCAATATTACCGGCCAACCAGCTTGAGTGGAGGGGTGATGTAATGGGGTGCCATTACATAAGTGATATTTAAGTAGAAATATCACAGTTCAATTTCAGACTGAATGTCTGAAATGCAAAAATTGGATTATAAGTTGTTATAATCCACCTTGAGAACAGATTCTGATACAATTATCGAATCTAAAAAGAAATATAATGATAAAGATATCATTCAGACCAGCTTTATACTACATGTTTGTATGATTAGTTTAGATTTAATTATAGTTATTAACTCTAAACCACTCATAATATATTCACTCTTAAACTTACCTTCTTCCTGACAAGTAGCCTTAAGTTATATATATTCATATATATATACACTTAAGAGATTGATTAATAAATTAATTAGTCTTTGCTTATAGTTTATCTAAGGTAAACTAAGGAGGACCAAATTTACATTTGGTCCTACTCAATTGCACGCTTCCTCACTGCAATTTTACAGTGTAAGCCGTGTAACAGTTAGCCTGTTACAATAGGGCAACGGATCCTTGCTTCTTGCAGCTCCACCCTGCTATTATTCCACTCACGAAAATCACATTCGCGCTCACAGTTTTTCTATCCACACGATCGCCACATAGGCGACACCACTGTAACTCACAATCCGTAATGGCAATTTCAAATCTTTGTCTCCACGTTAATGTAGCTTCAAAGTCTTGCTTCCTTTCAGGTACCTGGCTATCCGCTTCGCAACCTTAAAATCATTCAAACTTGGCGCGTGCGTGTGCCTCGTTGCACGGTGCTCGGCGAATGAAATGTCCGGACGAGAAATTCGTGAAATCCATAGTAAACTTCCCACGAGAGACTGAAAATCTTTAATTGTAGGTCCATTTCCACGTGATATAGTCGGTAACAGTTCATTCAATTCTTTCGTGTCCTCCAAATCCGAAACAGGTGTTCTTACCTCGTTTGCATCTTGCAAACCATGCTTCTCAAGCATTTCAACGATAGTTCCTTCTTGATCAATAGTGTATCCATCCGTAGGACCACCTAAAATTCTCATCCCGAAAAATATCTCCACGTTACCTAAGTCTTTCAACTACAATACCTGCATCTTTTCGAAAAAGTCATCCACAAGCTTTGTCTCCGTTGCTGTAACCAGTAAATCATCGACATATACTCCAACCACTATCGTCCTCTTTTCGTCAATTCTTACAAAGATGCAAGTGTCTGTTAGACACTAAGAAAAAAATTCTTAACCAGGGTTCCGCATAGTAAATCGTACCATAGTCTTTCT
>MIQA02001495.1:0-19034 GCA_001887855.2 Sclerospora graminicola | reverse complement strand
AATGGGGTGGATATAAGGCTGTGTATTGACTACCGGCTGGTTAACCGGCTGACTAAGCTGATGGTTTACCCGATGCCGTTGACCTGCTGGAGGATTTGGATAAAGTTTTGTGGTATTGCTCATTGCAGTGGATTCTGGGTGGTCTCGATGACCGATCGTGCACGTGAAATCTCTGCGTTTGTGACGCCCTTCGGGTTGTTCGAGTGGAACCGGATGCCGTTCGGCCTAAAAAATGCTCCGCAGATTTATCAACGGCTGATAGATAACGCGTTGTATGGACACTTCAAGATCAAGGCGGATCAAGATCCTGCTCTGATAGGTGACGTGTTTGCCGAAGGTGACCCGGACCCCGACCCAAAACCTTCAGTTTTGGGGCGGTGGTCTTACATTGATGAAATTCTCGTGACGGCTACTACTTGGGATTTACTATGTGACAAAGTGGAACAGTTGATGATTACGTGTGCAAAGTGGAATCATGCGATTAGTGTGGTTAAGAGTTTCTGGGGAAAACTAAGGTGACTTTTTTGGGTCATCAGGTTTCGATTGCCGGATTGGAAGCTAATCCGAAGGATTTGGAGTCCTTGAGTAATCTGCCTTTCCCGCGGTCTCTAAAGGCCATGCAATCTTTTTTGGGCAGCCTGAATTACTACAGTCGGTTCATTGAGGATTTCACGGTCTATGCTGCGGTTTTGTATGACATATGGGAGGTGGATTACCACAAGCTGAGAGAGCAAGATAGGCAAGGGGAAGTGCGAGCCGAGCCAGCAATATCGTCCAATGATATGCCGCCCGGGTCAACTATTTCGGCCAATGAGATGCCTCCCTTCTCAACTATTTCCGCCAATGAGATGCCGCCCTTGTCAACTATTTTGGCCAATGAGATGCCGCCCTTGTCTACCCAGACAGGCAGCCGGCTGCCCAATTCCTGTGCGGCCGGTCCGGATGATCACATGACCCGGGCGATGGTAGCCTTTGGCATGTTGAAAGCAAATATGACGAACACACCAGTCCTGAAGCATTTCGATGTTAATAAGGTTCCTGTGGTCATCATCTAGCTAGCAAGTGGGCTATCTCAGCTGCCCTTGTGCAGGATCATGACGGAGTGTATTGTCCTGTGACGTTCACCAGCCGGACTCTGAAGACTAATGGAGTTAACTATGGGCTAGTGGATAAAGAAGGTGTGGCCTTATTACGGATCCTGGATGTGTGGTATACTATGCTGGTGTCTCGGCCTCTCAAGGTGCTATCTAGACGATCGACCCTGTCATGGCTTCTGACGGAAAATGGAATTGACGGTCGGCCGGGTAGATGGGCTGCTTTGCTGTCTCAGTGGCCTCTCGAAGTAATCAAGTGTACTAAAGGAGAAGAGGAGATACTGGGCACGTTAGCGGCCAGCATCACCCCAAGGGCAGAAGTGGAAGAAGACATAGCGCCTCGGAAACAGCCGCGACAATCCATCATATTATCACCGCCAACAGTGGGACCCACGGAAGAACTAATGGTTCTGAGTTTTAACGGGTCGGCAAGTGTAAAGAAGGGAGTAGGGGCCTATAGTGCTATTTTGTGGAAGCTGCCCGAGTGGAAAGTGGTCGCAGCTGCTTCAGATTTCACGCCTGGCATAACAGTGAGTACCGAGAACTGTTACTTTCCCTAGATCTGCTGGCTGGCCGGACGCAGGGGCGGATCATCATATGTAGTGATTCCGATCTGGTGATCCGGCAAATCACGGGAGAAATAGACTGCAAGACTCTCCAGCTGAGACTTTTGAACGATCGGGATATGTCCGTCCTGCGGAGATGGCCGGGACATGAATTGTTACATGTCAAACGAGAGTGGAACAACAGCGGACCATTTGGCTACCTTGGCCATGCGTGATCGGTCGGCCTCACCGTCTCGGATCCAGGTTTGTTAGACGGATTGGCAGAAATGAACAAGCTGTCAGAGATAATCAAACCGGCCGCTAGGTGCGAGGACCATCCATCCGGATCCAACTGTTCCGGAGAAGAAGAGTATGACGGCCAGAACTTGGAGCAAGCCACTCAGACCTGACCGGATCAAGAGATGTCCTGTGGCAACAAGATATCCCTCTAGGTAGACCCACAAGCCGATCGGGCGTGATTAACCGGGTTTAATAGTCGAAGTGAAGGATTGAGTGGTGAAGCTGGATGAAGGTTCCGGATTATAGGGATCGAAAAGTGGTTTCGATGTGGAAAACGGAAGGAAAGAGGTATTAGCGAGGCAAATGGACATGGATGGATGAAGAAGTGGAAATCGTTAGAACCAAAAAATAGACTGTCCTCGTAAATCATCCCAGGCGAGTGCGGCAGAACTTGTTTCGGAGTCGGGACACGCTGAGGCAAGGGTGGTGGTCGGAATCCTGCCGGTACTGGTTGCGCAATCGATCCTGCTGGTCGATTTGAGCGAGCAAGGCTTGGAGAGTGGTGGCGTGACCCAATCCTGGATACCAAGTCCCACTTTCGGCCGGATGCCCGCTTTTCTCCACCCGGTGGGTGGCCAGGTGTAGCATGATGGGGTGGAGGAAAATGTCCAAGTCACAGTGGCCGAGCCGGATGCCGTCGACGACGAAGGTGCAAACCTTTGTCCAGCCCTCAGCCGCCCGGTGCCGACGCTGCTTACGGTCGGCTCGGTATTTGGCCAGAGCGGGAGAATTACGTTCGGCGTCGGCACAAATAAAGAGATGATGGGTGGACTCCCAGATGGCCTGTCTTTGCCGGGAGAGATACCCCTTACAGGCTTCACGGAGATCAGCGAACCAGCCGACATGGGGTAGGCCCATTCCTGGCATATCCGTCGCCAATACGGTCCATGGTTTGAGGTACAGGATCGCATTCAGCGGGTCGAGCGCGACTAGATCAGGACACCATTCATTGATTTTAGGCTTCTTTGTCGCCGGTGGAATACCCACCACGACGGACGAGACAAATCCCGAGTGACGAAGGCGCCAGTGAGATCTGCGATACACAAGCCCTCCAATTGCACCTTGGACCAGGGGTGACCGCATCCAGCTCGGAAGCCGTCATGACTTTCCGACGGGGAATCCAAGGCGGGGGTGACTCTTCGGAGGATTCCTTAGACTCGTTCTCATCCAGTGAAAAAATGTCCGGGGAGGGTGACCTCTCGTACTCTTCGGCGGCGGCCTCATCGCCGTCCACTTCTGGAAGGCTGGGCGCCTCCTCCTCATCCGGAGAAGCAGTGGATGGACCTTGAGGATCGTGGGGAGAGATTCCGAGGAGAACCGAAGTAGACGAAGCTCTAGACGAGGATCTCGTAGCACGGTCACAAAAGGGGCAATTTCCCAGAAGGCAGCAAGTCGTACGGAGCCGGAAACGAAGTGGGGTTGGAGCCCGGTCTATTGTCTCCTCGAACGTTTGCCGTGTTCGCCGGCACGGCAGACTGTTTAAGCCGTTTAGCCGCCACGGGAGAATGGAGCGATGCAATCCGGCTGGACCGACGTCTCTTCCCGTGTAGCGGAGGATCTTCTGGGGGCGATGGGGAAGCAGCCTGCGCGTCGGCTGGCACCGGTGGAGGGTTAGGGTTTCGGGAGGTATCCCAGATCCGCAGACGCGTGGCCACTCCCGTGCTAACGGTTATCGAACCTGGGGCAGACGCCCCTGCTCCGGATGTTCGGGCGCCCGCGGCAGAATCAGCAGCCAACGAGAGAGATGGCGGGACGCCCGCCGCAGAATCAGCAGCCAATGGGAGAGATGGCGGAGCGAGAGTGGTCGGACCGGGACCACGTGGACACGCTAAATCGAGGAGGTGCCTGATAGCCTGCCGGATGGGAGCAGGACCCTTCATCAGACGATCCACCCTGTCACCCGCCGCGATCAGTCGGGCTCGACCCGCCTGTATCGAGGATAAACAGTCCGTGTGGCGCTGCATAAGGTAGGAGACCACTTGTCGGGCGCTATCCACGTTCGACTCGTCCTCAGCGTGCGCGTCTTCAAACTCTTGGACTCGACGTTGAAGCCCGGACGGCGCAGAGGCCGACCGACACAGCGCTTTCTGATACTTCCCCAGCTTTTTTGCAAGCCGGATCCGGTGATTTTCCAGATTTCCCAAGTTCACTTGCGAAATCTCCAGTCGCTGGGAGAGGAGGATGTACCTCTCGTAGTGCTCCGTCACCTCGCGTGAGGCATGAGAAGACTTGAGCATCAAGACACGATAGCACAAGACACTCTGTTCTGGGAACGCTTACAGGGTGAGTGGATTGGGAGATGGTCCTGAACAAGCGAGGGTGCACTTACTTTGGGAGTTCACGGTGGCCGTCGCTTTCTGGTACAAGATACGCAACGAGTCAATGGATTCAGACAGCTGTTTGTAGTGATCCCTCTCTTGAATGAGATCGGCTTTCTCACTTTCTAGTCGGCTGATGTGGATCTGGAATTGGAGGTCAGTCAGTACCTCCCGGAACCGGGTTTCATATGCCCGCTGATCAGCCAGTCGTGCGGTCAGGGACAAATCAGTGTTCGCCTTCTCCAGGCTAGCTACCTGAGCGGTCAGGGCAGTGATTTGAGTTTTCAGGGTAGCCACCTCGGGCTGCCCTGGACGACGCTCGAGGCCAGCAGAGCGGGCACTTTAGCAGCCTACCGGGGGCCTCGTGGGCATCGGGGAGTAACCCGACAATGGGTCAGTGTGGGTATCTTCGTGGTCAGACATAGGGACAGTGGAGGAGTCGAAGTCCGAAAGACGTAGTGAGCTCGTGCCTCAACCGTTGTGCAGCTGCGACAAGACTCAGGGGAGGCTGTGGTGAAGTGACTTGGAAATTAACGGACTAATGGGAAGTGAACGCACCCATCTAAGTGGTGGAAATGTTGGCCCTAGCGGGATGCCCGGACCGGCCAACATGGGACGTAGTCTAGTGGCCGCTGGATGTATTCTCTGGCGGCAGAAGGTTGCCAGGCACGGAGTCGAGCCAGGAGGACGTGATATGAAGAGACTTGTACCCGGGCTAGCTGGAGGTAGATCGGATGGCTGTCGGTGGTGGATAACCGAGGAGCGGATGGTCTGAAGGCTGAAGACGGCTTAGCATTACGGAAGACGGATGAGGAACCAGGGTCGGACGCGGAGCTGCCAAGGAAGTGCTAACGCCAGCGGTCAAGTGAGCTTAGATGGATGGCCATCCGGCCGAAATGGCTGGGTTTGGTGTGCTAGCTGGGCTTGGTGTACCGGCTGGGCTGGTACCAGCTGGGTTTGGTGTACCGGCTGGGTTGGTACCAGCTGGGTTTGGTGTACCGACTGGGTTGGTACACAAAATAGCATCTGGATACTTTTCCTTTTATGCGTGTCATCCTTGCGCAGGGGCCATGCTAATCTGCTCTGTATCGTTCCAATTTTTACGGATGACCACCGAGGTGGTTCCTGGCTCACAAAAGAGCATCTGGATGAAACTAACTGGACCACATTAGGTAAGACACATAACTATCCGGCCGGGCTCACAAAACAGCATCTGGATGAAACTTACTGGACCACTTCAGGTAAGACACATAACTATCCTTTGGGGTAGGTTACACAAAAGGGAGTATTGGACAAAGGGATAAAAATCAGTATACGCTTCGCTTTCTTAGACACAAGTCGCTTCGTTGGTTCACAGCAGAGGGCTAACAAGGTCCCCTTTTGCTGCTATTGGTTTGCCAGGGGAAGGTTTAAGTAACCCACCGGAAGTCCCCTGACCGGGAGTCGCTGCGTCGTGTATACTCACCTCAAGTCGCCCGTGTTTTGAACACGGTTATATCTAGTATTGGGAAGTGTGGTAACGTTTTGGCCTTCCGTGGAAGATTGTGGAGTTATATTTGGATTCCCCTTTACGTACACGTTTGGATGTACCCCTTTATTTTCATTGGTTTAGCTGGCCGATCGATTATTCTCGGTCCAGCCATCGCAGTATACAAACTTCAAGTATATTGCCAATCGAGCTCCCCGGTGAAGATTTCCGCTCAGGAGCTACCCCTAGTCCTAACCCTTGTCTCCTTATTCGACAGACTTTTCACTTTTCGCCCTAGGGTCTATCAAGAGAGCGCAACCGCCAGTGCTGACGGGTACACGAGGTGATCTTTTCGAACATGGATCATCCAAGTCGTCACGACCAAGCTGATGGAAGTGACCGATCCAGCCGGCCGGATGCTGGATCAGATCATGACTCGGATGGATGGAGTACCCTCTCCGACAGTCAATCATCTGGGCCCCCGTGGGTGTTCGCATCTCAGGAAGAATTTCTGAGAGCGACTACACCACAGTATTGATATCACTTCCGCCAGGACCAGGGTGTGGGACGCCTCGAAAGACCCTAAACCGCCGCAACCTCCAAGGTCTTCGCTCCGAGGAGCAAACGGGAGGCTGATCAAACGTCCGACCAGCACCAACCTGTCCTCGTCCAACTCCAAACGGCAGAACCGGGTAGATCATCATTCCAATCCCATTGATGAAGTCCTACGCGAGTGCGGGCTAGAGTTCAAATTCCGACTCTGACTCGGTATCTCTCCAAGGAAAACTGCCGAGACCCCTTCAGTAGCAATTCCACCACCGTCCATCCCCAGTGCTGACCCGCGGTCCAGCCCCATCATTTCAGGATCCGCCTGGCAGCCCCAAAGGTAAACCCTCGGAAGGTCCAGACAGTGGTTCTGGAAATGACGAAGATGACAACGAAGATTATCTTATCCAGCAGGTGTGTACCGCTCTTTCCCGGTCCCGTGCAGATCCCGGCGATCTGTATTGAGTTCTGACAGCGGGGTTGACTCCCAACCGGCTCTGGATCAAGTGATTGATCTGTGGACTCCCCCGCCAACTGGCTTCGGCTCCGGTATGCCTAGCACCAACCTGCCTTCCTTTTCGTTCCCAACCTCTAGACGTCCTCTTACTATGGAGGGCAGTCAAATCCAAAGAATATCGATAGTGCACGGGATGTCGACAAGCAAGTCAAAGAGGGAAAAAGAAGAGAAAGAGGAATTCCAGATCAGTGGTTGCCTATTTTTTTAATCCTTCCGAATTAGAAGAACTAATGCGGAGATCGAGTTCCCAACCGGGCCTTCAACCGGGTCGGCCAGGACGTCCACTGACCGAACCAAGGGCTTAGCGAAGTGGCACCACTCCGGGGTCTCTTCTTCAGGCGCTTCCAATTCTGCGGCTACCTCACGCCCGGCTTGTAAGTGTACTGGCCTGTCGGAACTTCTAACCAAGTCAGCTGATCAGTTAGGGGGTATGAGTCTCGCTGATGTCACTAGTACGAGACTTGCTTACTCTCCATCCAGACCATTTTTTTTTTGATATTCCCGCCATCCGTTAAAGACCCCCCCCAATCGGCCTGGCGCCCCGACCTGGTGATGGCAGGAGCCATTGGGGAGTTGTTGGATTCGAAACCTTGGGAAATATTAACAAACACTATGCGGGATAGTGGATCTCCGATTTTCGGGATGCATATCGGGGCATCGGCCTGACTCACGCATTTTAAATGTCAGCCCATTTCCTCTATATCTCGGCCGGACTTGTCTCTGCACTGACGACCTACCACAACTGTCGCAAACAAGGGCACAGTCGTGCGGTGGAAGCGTGGTCCGTCTATGCTCACTTGTCCTGGATGGAATCCAGGCTGTTTAATGTGATTTGGACCTATTCCCCTCCCCTTACATCCTCCACATGGCTAAACGGAAGATCATGAAGAAAGGGGAACCCGCCGAGGATGGCACATTGTATTCTGGCTTGGCGATCCGGACCAGAAAACCTCCCTAAGCGAATCTCTAGAAGACCTCGACCGGCAGGACCCCTGGCGAAAGTAGTACCGTGACCAACCATCCGGTCACCCTGGACTTTTAGTGTCTCGACTCCGGGATTAATATCACCAACAGCAATGGATAAGGGCGTGCCTTATTTCCCGATCCAGTCCGTTCATCATTTCGTTTCACCAATCAATCTTCCCGTTCAATTTTTCGACACACAATCCAATTCATCAATCGTTACTCCTCTTTATCTCATCTTTCATTCATCATCCACTTCCGGGCCACCTGATCATGTCAGGCCACGTCCACCATCGGCTAGGCAATAGTCCTGGCCGACCAGCTCAAAATGGTAGGAGGACTATTTTTCAATCTTCAAAATGAGTGGCTAAATTATGACCCGGCTAGCATGAGGATATCTAAAATGACCTCCGGCTACCCTGGAAAAACTCACAGTCCTCCCGAGGCTGGGTGCCTGTTACACATACTTGGTCATCGAACATTTCCTCCCCTGACTAATTGGATCCGGACATTCGTACTTCACCATTGGCCGGTCTGATTAGTTCCGAGAGCTGTTAATATCAGCCAGTTTCGCTAACATAGCTGGATCCGCATCCAACATGGTCTCGCACGGCCAAGGTGTCAGATGATCTGCACTTCTGTTCCAGTCTCTTGTAACCTGCAGTATCTCATTCTCCGGCCATCTACACGGTCGCTCAACACTCTCAGCCTGGGGGCCTTACAATCAATCTCTCCGGTAATAGCCTGATCACTGAATTAGAATCATCATAAATGATAACCCGCCCCTGGTTTGGGTCGGCCAGCAACTCGAGACATTGCAACATTTCTCGATATTTGGCCTCTTCACGGTTATGCTAGGCGTGAAATCGGAGGCGGCAGCCACTACTTCCCACTCGTGCAGCTACTACTTTAAGCACCCACTCTCTTCATGACACTGGCTGACCCATCGAAATCAGCACCATTAGTTCTTCTGTTGGGCCTACCGTCGGCGGCGGGAGTGTAACAGACTGACGTGGCTGCTTCATGGGGACTATCGCAATGGATGCTTCGTCTACCTCTGCCCTCGGAGTGATGCTGGTCGCTAAGGTCCCAAAATTCGCTTCTCCTTAAATGCACTGAATAACCTCCAACGACCACTGGGACAATAGTACAGCTCATCTGCCCAGACGACCAACAATTTCAGTAGCAGTGAGGAGCCAAGACAAAATAAACCGCCTCGACAGCACTTTTATCGGCAAGGACACCAAACATCGGGTAACACACATCCAAGATACGCAGCAGAGCCATAGCTTCCTTGTCCACCAGTCTATAGTTTACTTGATTTTTGTATCAGTATGTAGCATCATGGTCTTGTACCAGGTAAGCCGAGATGTCCCATTTAATATTCCAAAGGCAACCATTGCCCTAGTCATATGGTCATCGGACCTGGCCGGATTTGGATCGTGGGCTGATCGTCTGCTGGAGTCAGCAATTTCGTCTTCTCATTAGCCAAAAAAGCTGACCCGGCCTCCACTTCCTCCTGCCAATCCAGCTCCCGCAACTTATAGTAGTCCACCTCCCGCAAATCATACAGCATCGCTGCGTAAACCGCGAAAGTATTTGAAATCGGTCCAGTCTGATGGAATTTGTCCAGTCTGACCAAAGGGTTATCGAAAGGATCCGCCCCGATAATCGAGCTGATCAGGATTTCCGACCGGGGCGACTGGTGAACAGCCGGACCAGTGATATACATATGAAACGGTCGGACTAGTAGATGACACAGTTACGTATCCAGTATTGCTACATAGTCTACAGTTCCAACAGTTTCTTCACTACAACGTATGGCATTAAGGATACTACTTCCTCCGGGGCAAAATAAACGCAATATATACACAAAATCCATCGTAATTGGTTCAAAATTACGTTTTAGAGAACACGGATTGGATGAAAAGAAAGCCCTAGATCACCTCTTTCTGCTACTATCTTTTCTCATTGAATCTCATCCGAGGACCGACGCTATGTCGGAATGAATAGACACAGCGAGCGGCGGTCGACAAGAAAAATCCCGCCCTAGTCCAAGATGGCAATCACGACGTACTAAAAGCATGCAAATAAGTGTATCAGCAACAGTTTTGTTAGAAGACGAAGTTTCTACTCCTCAATAGTGCCAGATCAAGCGTTTCGCAGTCCAGAGTGGTCCGAGCTTAATGCCGTTGCTCAGGAGGCAAATATCCCAGTTTTCAACAATGGAAGCGCATGAAAGTGATGGCTGTTCATTTTTCGTTGTTTGGAAGCATTTGCTGTCGTTCAGCAATACTACGAGGCAAGTGGATTACTACATCAAGACATACTTAAGTATAAGCTAAGAAGATGTCCTAGCTGCTTTGGGTCGACCAAGGTACTCTATCGAATTGTTTCTTGTTCTTTTTTATAATTTGTAATTTTTTATGTGCCGTTTTCAGTAGTTCGCCCGTTCTCTTCTGATTGGGAACCCCTATAGTGAATATTTGTAGAAGATGATAATCCGATACTATCAATTTAGATTGCTGCGTTTATTTTGGACACCAGAATATTCCGATCGTGCGTTTATTTTGCCCCGGAGGAAGTACTACAGAACGATCAAGCATCTACGTCGGCCATTAAATATTTGACAAGGCCAACTATCACTTATAAATCTCAGTGTCTTCTAATACAAACGTTACTTCAACTCAAGTGGAAAGAGTCGGCGTGGACCCTGGGCCCCGTTCAGTAAGTAGTTGACATCTTCAACTGCGTACCTAGCAGCGAGAACGTTTCTTGCCAGAAACGTCCTGTGAATATCGGATCTCTGTCCGATAGTGCGATGTTGGTCTTTTACTGGCTATGCGAGCATTATTCCGGACGCTAGTTGTCTTGTCATGACGACGTAAATTGTACGTTCAATACTGTATCGTGGCGCCGATATCATTCGCAATATCGAATGGGTCAACTTTGATGAGAACGGCAGCGAGCGGGGTTTGGTATCGGGAGAAGTACCATTATAGATCCCGTACATAAAGAAGCGAAAGCAGAAGAGCCACGTAATCTCCACTATAAGCTACTCCTCCCACCGTAATTAGTCTGTGCCAGACTAATTTCGAACCTGAGTTTTGAGCTGTCCTACCTTAAATAGTCTGTTGCCAGACTATTAATGAACACAGACTAATTAAGGGATGTTCGGAAATAGTCTGTGCCAGACTAATTTATAAGTTGGTAATTAGTCTGGGTTAAACTAAGTGTCACACACACACCTGTACCATAACGTGAGTACAGCGTACCGTAAAACCCGTTGTGTCACACATGACTCCCTACATAGTCAATGCACAAGAATACGCCATAGCTAACAGTAATATGGAAATAAAGATACTGACACAGTATCCGGTAAAGCAACCAATCTAGCTAACCGAGGGCCACCAACATACATAAGCAGTCTGGGCTTTTCCATCTTGAGAATAAAACTTTGTAGTCGAAGTCGGATGAACTAGTCGTATTCTACATATAGTTTAAAAAACTGCGTCCTAAACTCTCAGAAAAAAAGCGAACACGGACCTTTGTAAAAAAAGATTAATGATATGCTACCAAGTAATAATAACTTCTGTAAACGCCGAGTCAGTTTTTGACCAGGATAGTCACAGCTCACCTGGTTTTTTATTGAAGAGAAGAAGGTGGAGCCTCTTAAGTTCCGTCACTACATGAAAAACTTTTGGGAGCTCGTTTGCACGCGTGCAATGTACCAAGTCATTGCGTACAATTTTTTGCTAATGTATTTGCATTAATCACATACACGGCCAGTTCTCCCATTGCTTCCTACATGGTTGGTGTTACGCTCATCAACAGTACGTTAAATAACATCCTTAGCAACGCTTTGTTTATGGCGGGGTCATGATTACGTCCAAGTGGTGTCTACATTGGAATTGGCGATTTATGATTATCATTATTGTGTGTTTTAGATGAAATTTCCGTGCGTGATTGATTCAATCGAGCGACCTTAACCCTATAAAAACCGCGCAAATCCAGTTATTAACAGTTAGAGGTGGGCCGGGTCTGGGGTGTAGGGATCTAGGTTTAGGGTGTAGGGCTTAGGGTCTACGTTACGTCAGCTGATTGGAAAAAAGTTAATTAATTAACTTGTTTTGACAAATCACCAATTTGGCGGTT
The DNA here is from genome assembly GCA_001887855.2 of Sclerospora graminicola. Classification (NCBI taxonomy): domain Eukaryota; phylum Oomycota; class Peronosporomycetes; order Peronosporales; family Peronosporaceae; genus Sclerospora; species Sclerospora graminicola. The sequence continues at coordinate 7,128 of MIQA02001495.1, read as the reverse complement.
TGAAAATCCAGGCCCAAATCACGCAGGATCGGCAAATTTGAGCGGAATCGACAATACTGCCGTTGCTGTTATTCTGGTTGATTAGGCCGTTGCAATAATTGTCGTCTTGGATGTATACCGTAATCAATGGTTGTGGCTTGGCCCTCCTATCGTCGTACAACTTCCGTTTGGGACTAGTACCATTGTTTCCACTTATGTAGTTGTGGAATTGGCTGGCAATGGCAGCGAAGTGCGGTTTACGGGTTAATTACGACCGTAAGTAACGTGGCTCAACCGTTTGCTTCTTCATTGACATTGCTCATGGACGGGCCGTTTAATATCACGAATGAACGCGTTAAAGAAGACGATCATTCCATGCGTATGGATATTTTGTACACTATTATCATTATATACTCATGTATGACTTTCTCGTGGGTATTTCTATTCTGGCAACCTCGACAAAAAGAAGAAAACCAGGCACTTCTGCGTGAGGGGGGCAAGAATAAGCTCATTGGTGGGATCACGGTCGCTTATCTAGGATTTTCGATTATCTAGTCAATCATGACGAACATTATGGCCATCTTTGAAAGTACCTCATGCCTTGTCATTGCGGGCGGGACTGGCTGCTAAACAATACTTAAAGATTTATAAAAAACATTTTGAAAACAGTGTTCAAAAATATAATGGTTGATTTTTCTTGACCTGTATCAATCTTTCTTACGATATCTCTACTTCAGCAAGAGCGTCTTCAAAAACATTGATATCAGCGGGGGAAGCCCCCGCCCTCGGTGAAGCTGCTCTGCTTTTAACATCATTTTTACGGTACGCTGTACCTACGTTATGGTACAGAGGGCCAACTGTGCCAGACTAATTAGGAAGTTTTGAGAGCTCGCTAATTTTTCTTCACCTAAAATTAGTTGTTAATTCGCAGTCTATTTAGTCTCTTAACTATTAGCCACAATGAAATTTCTAAGAGCAGTTTGTAAACCTATCTCTGATCGCTTGTCTCCCTCCGTTCGGGAATTTAATCTTTTGCGCTGATCACTTGAATGGTCACATAATCTTTCTTGGAAGCACTCCAAACAAACTTGTAGTTGAATTCCCCTTAATCTTGATCTGGGGTGTTGTTGTTCGTACACCGCAACAGCAGTTATCTGCGCGATTGTTTTATTCCACACGGTGTGGAAGTGTTCATACTTCGTCCTCTGTACGCCTTGATGCACCGCTTCATTTCGTAATTGCCACATCCAGGTCATTCCAATCGAACAAAACGCCCACCAAAGTCGTTTTAAACTCCTACGCACGCAGCACACCCTCCTTGTTGATTGTATCCCTCATAGTGGACATTGAGCTGGAACGTGGCCGCTCTATACATGCACCATAATTGATCATCCGAGAGTAAATTTCCATGCTGCCACAGTGCCGCTGGTTCTTGGTCCTGTAAGTACCAATTCCAGTCTGCTTGTTGTGTTCGCTCTTCCCATCGATGTTCGATCTTCTGTAGACCTCGCGCCAGTAAACTGTAATAAACTTTTCGAAAGGAACGTCGCATCCACTGCTTTATGTTCGCATACGTAATGCCGTCCTTCACCCACCACGGGAATCCGTGAATAGCCGGGTGTGCTGCAAATACCAGGCCCCGTAAGTCCTCCTCGTTTTTTGCTTGCTCACCTCTGTTTGTAACGTTATCTTCGGCAATCGGCGACTTACAATCCCAGTAGATGCCATCGCTGCGTTGTAGAAGAACCCATTGCTTTTGTGTTGTGTTACATACCCCCCCATTTGACGCCTTGCAACCGGGTTCCACTTAACATTATTCCAGATTTCCGGTGTCCATAATAATCGTAACGGCCCCGCATACCCGATATCTTCTCCAATTGGCACCCGCGGGGAGCACAATATGATCGAGAGTAGCCACCTCCCTACCTTAGCTCTTGTGTGGCCGGTGATCCCCTTAACCTTGACCTTCCACTGGTACTGATCCGACGTTATTCTCGTAATGCCCAACTCTTGTATTGTTGACATCGGAATTCTGTCGTATTTCTGCCGCGGTATACAGAGTCCCATCCCTTCTGATATTCACGGATTATCGTTCCAGTGAAACGTTCCCCAGAAGGTATTCACATAGTCCGGGCTAAGCCCATGCCACTCTTTCTTATCCAAATCCGCTCGAACCGAAATAGTCTCCCCTAATGAAACTCCCGTTGCTGGATCCACGTGCTGTGTTTCGCATTTGCTCCTTAACCCTTTAAGATGTGCCTTTACGTATCTGTCAATCTGCGTAAAGGTCTCCGGAGCTGGGCTTAAGTATCGTGCCAAGTGGTACTGAACTTGTGTCGGCAACTTATATTTCCGGTGCTCCCCTTGTACCTACGAAAGTAACAGGGAGAAATCCATACATTAGTGTGATTTGGCTGCGATATATGCCACCAGCTCCTCCACGCTTGCGAATAGCGGTCTCTTGGCTCCAGTAGCCACATCGTCGCTTCCTTTACTGCTAGCGTGTGTATTGCGACCGGGATTGAAATGAGACCTAGTCCTCCTGCACTCTTCGGGATATATAACAAATGGGGCGAGATTTTATGCCTACACGGTTCTGTTGATACTTGGCCTCCCCATAAGAACTGTTTTTGTATGTGAACCAGCTCTTTATACGTAGTATCGTCAGGCAGGAACATCTTCGTCGTGAAGAGAATCGCCGGTATTGCTACTGCGTTGAACAATGTTACTCGGTCCATCACTGTTGTGCTACATTTTGTTGCCGTGAGTAACCTTCGTTGGAGCATTCGAATACGTACCGCCCAATTAACTTCCGCTAACTGTTTTCTTCCTATTTGATACCCGAGGTACCGTATGGTATCATTCTTCTTGACTACCGGTGTACCACACCACTCGTCTCGGTGATGGGTATTCTCGAGAAACATGATATTACTTTTCGCAGGTTGAATCTTCAATCCCGAAAGGTATCCAAACTGTTTGACAATTTCTAACGCTGTGTTCACTTGTGTCCCTTGCGCAAAGAAAATTGTTGAGTCGTCTACGAAGGCGGAGAATTTGTGTGAAACGTTCGTATCGTCCCCGCGTATAGCACACCCTTGTAACCCTTTTTCTTGTGCAATAGCCATACCCAGCGGCTCGACCGCTAGAATAAATAAGAGCGGTGCTAACGGACAGCCCTGTCTGATTCCGGATACTATTTGTAGGGGCTCCGACAGCTTGCCATTCACTAGGAACCGAGCGTTCGTTCCATTGTGGATGGCCCACATTAAATCGACAAATCTTTGCGAGAAACCAAACTTAGTAAGCGTTGCCATCAGAAAATGTCGATCCACGGTATCGTAAGCCTTGGCGAAATCAATGAACATAATTCCTCCACTCTCTTCTTCAGTCTTCCCAGTTGCATGTTCATATTGTTTCAATATTGCCATCATAATTACCAATGCCCTATCCATGCGCCGTCCGTGAACGAAACCCTGCTGGGAATCTCCAATCAGCCGTCCTAAGAAACTCTGCAGACGTCTTGCTAAAATTTTGGCAAAAATTTTATAACTTGTCTGTAAAAGCGAAATTGGTCTGTAGTCCATAGCATTTGATGATTCCCCTTTCTTCTTGAGCGGTATAATAACTGCTTCGAGAAAAGACTCTGGGGGTTTTGCTCCATTCAGAATATCGTTATACACCATTTCCAAGTCCGGAGTCAGATCTTCTTCGAAATCTTTGTAGAAATCGTTATTCAATCCATCCGGTCCAGCTGCCTTACGTCGTTCTAATGCCTTGATCGCTGCATGTATATCTTCTGCTGATATCGGTGCTAGCAGCCGGTCATTTTCCACATTCGTTACCTGCCTTGTCGTCCAATCTTTTACGAACAAGTCTAGGTGCTTTACCATCTCCTCGGGTCTTACTCCACTATGTGTTCTCCCGAGTACAGCTTTCCAGGTCCAGGCAAACTTATCTGGGATACTCTGATACTTGCTCTGATCATATGCAGGGTCTGCAATAGTGATGGTACGCACCCGTTGATCCCGCTCCCATGTTGCTGTCCGACGGAAAAGCCACCGAATTGATTCGTTAGATCGTTGAAAACGCTTGCCTAATCGTACCTGATTCATTCGGATAACTTCATGCTCCGTGATCCTCAGTACTTGCTCTCGTGTCGTGACCATACCATATAGAGCCAGTTCCAAATCCATCGCTTTCCGTTTTCTTCTCTGTGCTTCGCGCCTCCGAAGCTGAACTATTGACTGCGTCCAGATATACCTTAATCGTTCCCATTTGGCTGCTCCTGTTAGTACTATCCCTGTCTTCTGGATCATAAGTGCTCGGATCTCCTCTACCGCTCGCTTACGTCCAATTCCAGTGATTGGGTACTGCAGCCGGAAGTTTTTGTTCTTTTTATTTTGCTCCTTATCGGTCCGTCTTCGCATGTGTATCTCTACTTGCTCGTGATCAGATGGTACTCCAGGAGTGCTAGTGCTCACCTGTTGCACCCATGCTGAGCACCTTTCGGTAATGTAGAATCTGTCTAAACGACTTGCGGGGTTTCCTCTCCAGAACGTAAAATCCACAAATTCCGCCATATCATCTACTGTCCAGGCCGAAAATTGTACCAGTGCAGCGTCGTGTAAATGACTCTGTTTCAACATAATGGTTAAGTCTCGACATTCCGCTACCCTACCCCTACCACTCCCGAGTCTGTCCAGAATGGGTGTCTCCACACAGTTGAAGTCCCCTCCTAGTATCAAAAACTTTTCAATAGCAAAATTCCAGACTGCCAGACTTCGGTAGAATACGGCACGGTTTCCTTCCATGTCCGAGGGTGCATAAAGGTTGACTAGTTTCCATCGTCCCCATTGTATAGCTATAATTCGCGATGTCCATCTACCCTGTTGCCATGGTTGGAATTGCGTATCTAGGTTAGGAAACAGTAAGATACCTACCCCTCCAGCTTTCGTCTGTGCCAAACTCCAATAAGCCAAGGTTTGCCCCTGCCCATCTACTCGCCACATTCTTTGCCACTGTTCTGTTAGGTCTCTTGCTTCTTTCTGACTTGTTACATGCGTTTCTTGAACAAAAATACACGCAGGCCGGTACCGGACCGGTATATTTCTCCAAGACTGCAACCACTGGTTTCTTGTCTCCACCGAAAATCCTCGTACATTCTGGGTGATCACTCTGAAATCCTCATCCGAATTTCCCTTGTGCCCTTCAACTTCTGAACTCGCTTGGTCTCCCAGTCTTATCACTGTCTGCTTACTATATTCGTCCATTCTATCTAGAATGGCTGATACAGACTGTAAATGCGATAGGTCCCGTGGCACGCCCTTAGTAACGTAACAGGGACTCTTCCCTCGGATTCGTCCCCCGTCCTGTTCCTTCCATATATACTGTTTCCATTTCTCCTACATTCGAAGACATGTTGGTTAGTGATGCTTGCATATATGTCGTAAAATCTTTCCACACAGTAGGATCATCTTTATCTAATCTGTACGCAAGTTCTGCGAACGATCCGATTTTCAGCCTGGCTGACTGGAACCTTCTGATCTTGATCCAGATTGGGTCTGAGGGTAGAGCCGTTTCGCCCAGAATCGCCGCAATGTGGTGACCATACACATTCGCACACAACGCCGTAACTGCAAAGTTGTAGTGTCTGTGCGGAGCACAAAGCTTCCACAGAGCATTCTGACCATACCCGTACTCCTTTAGTTCCTTCCAATGTTGTCTACTCGCCCTCATCGCTGCTCTCTGGTTGTCTCCTTCCAGCATGTGTACTCGAGTTGCCCAGTCCTGTAATAACTTCAAGCAATTAGGGTTAGAGTTAGCTTCCGCCTTCGTACTGATCATTATCATTGCGTCCCAGTACTGTTGTCTCCAGTCCTTGACCAACTCACAAATCACGTCTCTGCTCAGACGTGTTATGATGAGATGCGGATGACTGAAACACTCCAATAATTGAAGTAAAGCGAACTTGTCCTTCCTAGCCGCCCTCATCCATTCATTATGTGAGGAGTCGAATGTTGGGAAAGACGTGTTCAATTCATGCTGCCACGCCGTCTTCATGGAATCCCAGACTTGTTGAGATGTAATGTCAGGCTCATCTGGAGGTTCTACTGTCGTTGCTACCCCCTGTAATGAGTCGAACAATTCTCTTTGTACTGGCTCCGCTTCTTGAAGTTTGTCTACCTCTGACTGGGTATACATCCGCTCCACTGCTCTTTTCTTCCTGCTGCGCCATTGCTCCGCGTCTTCTATTCTTGGCTGACCCCGTTCGGGCCCCTGTTCCAGCAATAAAGTCCCATTTGAGAAATTATGCCACTCTAAAAGCGTGCTCTCATCCACTCCCAGCGTTTCAACTACGAAGCGCCGTACTGCTGCATCCCGGAGATTCGAGGATAGTAGTTCCGCTTGCTTTGGTCCCGGTAGGCCCGTCACTGTATCCGTTAAAAACCGAAGTAAATCCTGTCGACCTGTGTTCTTTTCTTGTAAGAGGAAATCAATCTGGTCCTGGAATATGCGTGTAGCCGCTTCACTCATATTCTCGCTTAACCCCTGATCAACTGTTACCATCTGCTGATCCGCTTCATTCCCCGTGTTCTGGTCCCTCGCTGTCTTCACTCGCCCTTCTCGTGTCCTTATATTTCCTTGTTGTTCCGTTACCGCCTCCGGCTCGCTCTTTTCTACGTCCTGCTCTTCCGTATTCCCCGGTGCTACCTCTTCCGTAGTACGCCACCCATGCACGTATGCCGTGTAATGAGCATTTTCGAAATGAAGAATGAGCGGCAGTTTACCTTCAACATTCCTCCACTCTGCCTACATTTGTGTCACCTCTTGCACGCAGTGTTCCAACGTTAAAGGAAATTCTCCACATGTTGCGATTTTTTTTCGCTGGGCTATCCGTGTCTCAGGCGCATAGTGAATTGCACCTAATGTTCCACTCGTTGGGTCCACGCTTATTACATAAATGTGTCTTTGTAGCATCGTACCTAAACATAATAAGGTGTCATTACTGCCCCACGATTTATAACTTACCGTTTCCGTTAATGCCGACGGACTAGTACCATACTCGTGCAAGTATTCTTTGAACGCCACTTCTGATTGTTTTGCCGATATTTTATCATATCCTCTGCCTAAGCTGCGCAAAGATTGTTT